>JANUFV010074095.1:0-10666 GCA_024757865.1 Epizoanthus scotinus
TAAGGGACATTGTTACAGGAGATGATGTGTGTATGTGTAGACACTAGGCAGTCAGATGGATTCTGAGTAAGTTTATAAGGGACATTGTTACAGGAGAGAATGTATAGTTATGTACATGTACAATACATGTGCATGTCATTTTATCTTGTGTATTCTTAATTAATTGTTATTCAGATCATACAGATAATTATTAAATAATAATTTTAAATACCATATAAACTATAGAACTTTGAAGTTAATAAATTAGTAAATTGTAATATAATTGTAATATTAATGAATGTGATGCAGTCCGATGTATTTACAACATTATTACAATACATGTACATGCATATTGACTAGCTGTTATTCAATTTAGATGTAGACTTCGTTTTTATAGAGTTTATGAGACTGTGGCAAAATGTGTCTAATTAATAATGTGGTAATTATACAGTCATATGTAACAATTTAAAGACTGTCTAATTGTCAATTATAATTGTATTTAATAATTAGTTACCAGTTATTTACTGTAAACTTTTGTATACTACTGTTCAGTCCACAGATTGTGTTCACATGTAGTAGCTCAATGATTGTGTGTTACCACCCATCACAGCCTTATCCGTTGCAGTATTCAAAGGTATTTATTTATGTATGTGTACAATGTACTAAGTATTTCACACACACACAATTTATGTTATTTTCCCAAGAATGACAAAAAAGAAGCTGCCCAAATTTTATAAATTCTAACAAATTTATTATGCTAACACCTGAAATAATTGCTTTAATTTGCTCACAAAGTCATGTTTATCCTATTGAGGCAGTTAATCTGCAACTTTCCACCATCTTTGTACATTGGCCTTTTCTGCTGAGTAAGCCTGGTAATGACTATTTGCATTTCAACCAAAAACAGCTGGAAAAGTGTTCTATTGGGACACCTTAACCAAACCAACCAATTAAAACCGGTTTAGGTACAAATGGTTAACACCAATAGAACACGATCTGAGTTTATGATAAACCAGTAGCTATGTCCGAAATATAAATGTATTAAAACAGCCAAGTAAAGGTCACTAAACAATTTGAGTCATGCTGAACGGCAACTAATTTTATAAGATGTTTGTTGCCAACCACTTTAGACATTTTGTTTTATTTGCTGTCAAATAGACGGTACAATGCAAATACGGCCTTCAAGCACAAGGCAAATTTGCACAAGTTTATGGTGACAATTATTATTAATTTTGCATTTGAAAACTCTGTGCTGACAAAGCTGTTAAATTATACTAACTGTACCAGGGCGTTGTAACTATAAAAACTGAAGCCGATCAGTGAACAAGAACCCAAATATTTATACGACCGACCTCTGGATTTGGAGACAGAAATCAGCAGCGTGTTTGTTTGTTGCTTCATTGAGTATAAGTAAAAAGTGAAAAGACATGACGTAAAAACCTGGAGACAGCTTTCCAAAGCATAAAATTATTTGAGAGACTGTCTTTAAAGAACAGTTTTATAACAGCACAGACCGTATCGCATGCAAAGAATAAACTGCTCAGTTGAAAGTGACAACTTTCATGTTGGATTCGTTTATTTTCATTTTGACTCACGATGAGCCACAAATTTATGGACGGCAGATATTTCCTAACATTTCTAGCAAAAACGTTTTAATTACTAGTACTGTAACTATAGTAACTAGAACTGTTCAGGTTAGTAATACATCAGATTCGTGATTGGTCTGTTTTAAAATGACGTACTACATTACAAGTTTGCATGTGATTCATATTTATGTAGAAGCATTTTCAAACAAATTAATGAAGTTGCTTCTTTTACAACTAACAGATATGTGTATTAAATTAGTTTTAGACTAGTGTGCAATATATTACTGTATTTAAGTTCAGGACAGCTTCGATTGATCGTCGACAAGTACTTACCTAATACCAACGGTGCATTAAGGATGAAACATACAACAACATACATGTATCCACCGGCTCGGGGAAGAAAAGACCCGTATGAATATTTTCTCAAAGTCTGCAATTGTCCATGTCTAAAAAGCAAAGTATTTTCTCCTACGTTTAACCAATAAGTGTTTCTTTGGATGTTTGTTGGGAGCAAATTATATGCAAAACGACAAAAAGAAACATCGTCCGGCACATGAAGATCACCTTTCGTTGTCATGCGAAAGCCTGCGGTCCTGCACCCATGATCCTGCAGTCTCGCATGTACCCTTTCCCGTGAACTGTACTGTAACTCTGGCAGTTGCATGAAACTAAAATATCTTCCATCAACAACATTGAGAACAATTTTAAATGTGCTTTACAAGTAGTAATAATTGTTCTTAATTTACTGATAGGTAGCAGATCTGTTCTTGAGTTTTAGCACAAAACGAAGTACATGTAACCTCTGGGGTACATGCTTGTATGTGTCTCACGAAGTCACCAAATTATCGATTTCAAATCACTGTGCGATGACCACTATATTTACAGATATAATATTTTAAGACAAGCAATCTTCTTGCGCCTTCACAGAGAACGACAGAGAGAATGCTGCTACATGTACATTGTATGATATTAAAAACTATGCATGAATGTCAACCAGCACGACAAACTTAAAGATATTTTAAAAGTCAAACTATCTGCATAATTATTTAGCTTTTCTTAATTGCACGGGACACCATTTTCATTTGGCAAGTTCTTTTCATTAATATTTTTTGCTCTAGAATTTTAACAATCTCTTTTTTTCATGACATTAACTTTAACTGAAATAATAGTTAACAAATGCCAAAAAGTTGTTCAGTAATTATATGAAGTCAACATTGAGTCCGAATTTTGCTTTCAATTTGGAGAAGAAATCCAAGCCCGTTAATTCACTTATTTGAAAAATGTATGTATGTATGTATTTTATTCCAAAGTCCCCATAGGGCTTTTCAGTTAACTAGAATTACAATATTAGCATAAAATATTTCAATAATGTAAAATTACAATTTGTGGTATAATTTAAATATTACAACTTATTGCTAAAGTTAAATATACAAATGTGCTATTAGAAAGATAATGTAAAATGTAAACTACAATCTAAAAGTATGTTTGGCTAATTGATAAAACATTATTAAAATATTTCTGCAATGACTTCTGTAGTAATATTTTACATGCACGAAATAGAAAATAACGTGCACTAGATTTAATTCTGCATCTTAGTAGCTTGAAAGTATCCTTACATCTTGTATGGTATGTTTTATAAATTGACAATGATTTTACTGAGTCTTTCAGCCGAGAAGAGAGGTAATTAAGAACTAGGTTGTGTATGCACTTGTAGGTCATAACTGCTTCTTTAAGAAACAGAGAGTCGGGGATAGGGAGCCAGGATAAGGTTTGGAGTGTTGGCGTAATGTGGCAGAATTTAGAAGTTCCGGATATTATAATTTATGGGCTGCAAAGTTTTGGACGTGCTTTAGTTTGAGAATATTGGATTTGCTTGTACTGGACCAGACAGTTAAGCAGTAGAATAGTTGACAGAAGACTAGGGACTGGATCATGAGTTTCAATATTGGCACATCAAGTAGATGTTTGATTCTGCATAATTATTTGTTTCAGAATGAAATGACATGAAGAAACTATCTTGCCAGTATGTTTGCTATACCTTAGGGCTGGGTCTAGAGTAATTCCACCAAGTTCTTTACTTCTATGGCAAGTGTCAATGTTTTCCTGAGAAATGGGAGTTGAATGTTTGTTGGGGCGTAACGTAAGTGTTGATGGACACCAAGTAGAATAAACTAAATAGAAGTTTTGTCTGGTTAATCAGTAGTTGGTTAGCGCAACAATATCTTACTACTGCAGTGAGGTCTTCCCTGAGAACTCTAGTGCTGGATTCTTGGCCGTTTATTGGAAAAGCCAGATACAGCTTAGTGTCATCTACATATGACTCGATAGCGGACTGAGTGTTGCCCCTATGGATACCAGCCTAGTTGCTGAATGGGCTACCCTGTTGAAATAAAGTTTTACTATACTAATTACCATATTTAAAGTTAAAGATTTAAAGCAGGGATACATGTATGGGACAGTTGTTGCTGGCAATTTCTGCCTCGTTGTTCTTAGGGACAGGAACAATTTCTGCTTCTTTCCAACCTCTCGGTACAATTCCCTGAATTAAGCTGGCGTTGATCATATCCGTGATCGGCTGAATGATTGAGGGTGTCCATGCATGAGCAATCAGTTATAATCTTTACGGTTACTTTGTCTGGACCCTGTGACTTGTCAGTTTTGGGCATGGAAGATATTATGGTTTTAATTGTTTCAGAGGATACCGGCTTAAATGAAAATGTTTGTGAGTGAAAGGTTTAAAATTTGGCTTTAATTAGGTGTTGAGAGATTGTGAAGATTTTCTATTTCCTTAGCTTTTTCATGCAGCTACGTGTTAGCCAACTGAAACAAAGAATGCATTGAAATCGTTAGCAACTTTTTAGGGAACTTTGGTGTAGACTGCCCTTGTGGAGTACCTGACTGGAAGGCTGCAGTGTCTTACATGGATGACTTTCCACATGCTATTTGGATTGTTTTCATTTTACACAAGACACCATATAAAGTAGAGCTTGAATCTTAACTTATACAGTACTGACCTAAATTTATTTTACACTAACGGCTTTGTTTTGTTATCTTAAATAAGAGAAGTTATAAAACTTAAATTATTTCCTAAGTATATATCAATAACAGTACACAAACATAAGAGCTATAGATAAAATATTTGATCAAAGCAGCGTCAAATTCGACTAAATTTACTCCATTTGAGGAATTTTGAGCAAAACAACAATCCTGTCTAACTCTAAGAGCATCAAGCATGTAGAAAGCTGAAAATAAGTGTGGAGGTAGACATCACCAAAGTTCGTGTTTTGAGTTATAATGTTAAACTTGTAAACCTGATTGATATTTTCTTGCAAGAATACACAAAGAAAGCTCACAGAAATTTGTTACGTATTGCATTTGAATAATAACTGTACATGCATGTACACACACTCAGTAATCATATTTTAAATAAGTTAATGATTATAAAATCTGTATGATTACAAGTTCAGAAGCTGTTCTTGACAGTGTATTCATCAATTCAAAGAAGTGCAAAACGTAATTAGTTTTAAATGAAACATCTAAGAGAAAATAATATTACTATTTCTAATTCATGTTTATTCTTACTAAATACCACTACTTAAGCAGGCTGATTGAGCTACTCAAGTTACAAATGTACATAATTATAACTGATCATGACAGCACATTCAAGTTCATTTGTGCATAATTACCATTTGTCTTGCCACCAAATTCACTGTGGCCATGAGAGAGTATATAGGCTCACAATATGGAACGGTTCAAGATTGCAGTCTAATTCTTTCAACAGAAGAGTTCATAGTGTTTATCTTACCATGATTATAATTAATGAGCTGATTCAGTTAACATGTTACACAGGAGGCCCACCGCTAAAGAGTTTGTACATGTATATATACTATAATATGATTGTTGTCTGCTAGCTGTCGGATTAAGAGATAATGTATGACATTGTGTGGTCTGTTTGAGGATTTTCAGAAAAATCATGGATTTTCAAAAATTACCTCTGAATAAAGTATTTTCATCACCGCAGCTATGAAGATAAAACCTTTGGCAATAACTCTACCAAATATCCATGCTCCACTCGTAGGAAACTAGATTAGCTCATGAATTACAACAACCGTTAACTTTCTCAAGACCTAATGCAAGGTTTGATAAGACATACGGTACTTTCAGTTGAATTCCAGCAGTGACGTTCAACCATCATTTTTTACGTCAAAATTCAATTGTCCCCACCTCCCCTGGTAATCGATCATACAAGCACCTGTACTGTACCTGCTTCATTGAGGATGTGTTTTTTCCTGACTTTCTTTTCAGTACATGTATGTTCATTTGATTTTTTTAAAATTCTTACGTCATTAATTAATTAATTAATTGACAAATTTTGTAATATTTTGACTATATTTTCCCTGTAAAACTGTAAACATTCATATGTAATGGACACCTGTCCAGTCTAGCCCCAACGGTTATTACATGTGGTCAGTACTCCTCATTCTGCAAATAGTAACTCATATTTTTTTTTTGTTCTTTAATTTTAATTTTGAGTACAAATAAATGTTGTTGTTGTTTAACTACTATAGTATATATAGTTGACTCACCTAGTATGCATAATCGATTACTGGGGAATATGTGTCCATTTGGATTATGCATACTACATGTAGGTGAGTCAACTGTATAAATTATATACTAGTATTTGTAATCGATTACCAGGGGAGGTGAAGACAATATAATTTTGACGTAAAATCTATGGTTAAATGTCCCAGAATTTAAAGCATGTCTTATCGAACCATGCATTACATGTAGTGGGTCCTGAGAAAGCGAACAGTTGTTGTAATTCATGAGATTAATCTAGTTTTCCCATGAGTGGAGCATGGCTGCGGCAAATATGAAAAGACAAAAGAGTTTGTAGATGAGTGATAATTTTTTTCGAATGTAAAATGTTGGGCCATTTGCTTCATGTTACATGTACATGTAGTTGCATTCCTTTACTCTTTCTATGTAGTAAACAGTTGTGTCAAAATTCTGAAACGCCATAGTTGCCCTAAATCAACCAGGATTGAGTCAAAACCCACAACACGAGGTAAGTTAACATCATATCTTTACTCTTTTTAAAAATCCATGAATGCTTCTGAAAATCCTCTAACAGTCCACACAATATCATATAATTATTGTCTCATAATCTGGAAGATGGCAGACATGTGTCATATAGTATACACTCTTTAGCGGTGGTCCTCCTGTGAACAGTCCACACGATGTCGTACATTAATTACTCGGGCCTGAAAGCGCCTGAGTCAAAGTTTTGCTTTCGTGTCTTCTTTTTGGGGTTCCAACTGTGCTTTGACTTCCGCAACTATACTTCTAATCTGGTTTAAGTTTACGTTGTGCTCCATTGCTTGTGGGATTGGATATGACATACATCCTTGGCTGCCTAGAACTATAAATGTTTTGAGAATACCTTTTTTAAAAAGAAAATATATACTATAGTCTATAATTGTCCACGGCTTATATCTTATTGTTGCCGTGATTGCTTTTGCTTGTGGGATGTGATTCAAACCGGGAACCTTCTGCATACAAGGCAAGCATCCTATCCACTGTGCCATGATCAAGGTCTATAATTTACTAGCTTTAAACAAAGATATTAATCAATGTGGCCTAAGTATCGTTGTCGTGATTGCTTTTGCTTGTGGGATGTGTGTTATGGGCAAGTTATTATTTGTTGTACTCTAACTTCTGCGCATACGTTTTGTGAGACGATGCGATGGGCACCGCGCCGCTCCACCGGGGTCACATGGCTCTGGGTGCGAGATTGATGAGCTCGCGAACAAGGCTTCATAGCATACCGTAAAATTCCGAAAATAAGCCCTAGGGCTTATATTTTTCAAAGGACTTTTTTAGGGGCTTATATACGGAAGGGTTTATATACGGAGGGGCTTATTATAGGAGGGAAATTTACATTTAGAAATGAAGTGGGCTTATAAGTGGAGGGGAATATGTGTCGGTAATATTTCAATGTACAAATGATAATACTGGGACATTAACTAGAAATTCACGACAACGTAATCCCTCTGAACATGCCAAATTCAAACACAACAGCAATAAACTTTATTGAAAATGGAATAGTAGCTAATAATATCATAATATACAATGTAGTATGTGTAATTTGCTTCAGTGTATTTTGTATTTGAGGGCAATTCCCACATATAAGCCGCTGTGGCTTATATTCGGAGTGGCCTGTTTTTGGAGGTTTTTCTGCATTTCGAATTTGAGGGGCTTATATTCGGGGGGGGGTCTTATATACGGAGGGACTTATATATATGGAAGGGCTTATATTATACGGAGGGGCTTATATACAGAATTTTACGGTATTATGGTATAATTTTATGGATGGTTTGAAAACCACGAGGTTGGGTCACTCGGTGTTAAATATTATGTATGTGTGTGAGTACGAGGTAAAATTTATGTTCTTTGGTTGCCTTTTTTCTGCTTATTTGCCCTCGCTTCATACAGAATACACACATGTCCTTGCTCTCAAAGTGACGATCGAAAAGTCAGGGTCCACATGCAAATTATTTTTGAAGTCAGGGGCTTGTGTTTCGGACAGACTCTGACTTAATGTCTTGCTGAGTCAAACCAGAAACCTGCCAAGCAAACTTATTACAGTGAAATCTTAATCAGTTGAATCAAACTTACACTTAAAGATGAATCAATACTTGACTTAGACTTGCCAGACGAACTTGACAAGACTTTAATAACTGATTGACATTAATGCTTGTCTTGAAGACTCGAACTGACCAGACTACGAATCCTATATCAGCAGCCTTGCCGTTGAAGAAAACATGTGTACCTTGTCACGTAACGTTGTACAGCAAATTGTAGTAAACAAACCAGATCAAAGTATATACCGTTCAAGGCCCGAGTTAAGCTATCCTTAACCTTTTGTTCTCTCATAATCTGGCAGCTGGCAGACACGTGTCATATAGTATACACTCTTTAGTGGTGGGCCTCCTATACATAATTATTATAAGAAAGGGATGACAGAACTTGAGCACTCGCTCTTAAATTTCATTTCTTGAAATGTTTATAACCTGTACATAATCCTTAATTTCCCATGGTTTTCTATATTTTTTTATTTTTCTATTTCCTCTCATTAATACCTCCTAACCTTTTGTATATACTTAATTATGTTCTTCTGACATTATTAATTTTAAGTAAAATCAGTGATCCTGGTAAGAACTAGCCAGCCGAGAACAATAAGCCTGTGGTAGTGGGAGCTAAGCCATTCAAATAGTACACAAAATGTGATAAGTGATTACATTTTACAATTCTATTACTGGTACATGTAGAGTGTCGAGTCATGAAAGCACAACAATTTGAATCAAAATTTCTTGTTTAATATACAGTGAGCTAATAATTGTTTAATATGTATTTGTGAATTGGTGACAAAGAACATGCTAAGTAGTGAGCGAAGAGTGCTTTAACCTCGAAGTAATGCATTAATGGATAAGTGATAAATTCACCCATTCCAATGCAACGTCTTTAAACAGCCACGTATACATGTAACCTGCGATCAGGCTTTCCCGGGAGCAGGGAAGGACGAAACAAACATTCACTTGGCTACTGACTTATTTCGCTGCTTTGAACTGGCCCTAGATTCAAATCAAACAGTATCAAAAGGTTTGATTAATCTGAGTAATACACGACGTTGACATTCGGATCCATGGAATTGTGAAATAAATATTATTATGTACAGTTCTGAAAGACCAATCTTTGGAAAACTGTTTTAAAAACTGCCAAGATAGCTCGGTGACATTTGCCCGGCATTATAATTAGCTATTCATTGATAATCGTCTTCCTAAGAAAATCATGTGATCAAGTCTGACAATGGCAGCATTTCATTTCACAGTGGAAATTAATGTTGAAATAATATTATCTTGCAATATAATTAAAAACTATCCATTAATTAAATATAATTATGTATAACATTGTTTAGAGTGCAGATGAGAAACCGTGGTGGCATCTTTCTGCAGAAGAGGTGGATGGATACAGAGATAGTTTAACAGAGGAAGAGGTGTGTTCAACCTTCAGGAGTCCTAGCTTGTACAGTGTATCTGCAGCAGATTTATTTATTTGCAACTTGGCAAAATATTTATCTACGGGAGCAACCAATAGCTAGTATAAATAAGTAACAATGTATTTATGACTACATGTATGTATACACTGATTGATAATTAACAAGCTGGGTGCAAAAATGTGACATTCGTTTTTCAGTTGAATACATGTATCTAGAAGTTAGAAATCTCTGGGGTTTTTGATGTCCAATAAGGTGCCATCTACAAGTACATGTATACCTATAAATGGGACATAGGCTGTAAAACATAGTTTAATTAATTAGAACACCAAGTAAGGATTGGCAAAGATTTGGGAGTGATTTACTTGCATCAAGATTGCCCATATTATACATGTATATACAATGTACAATGTACGATGTATGCCTTATCTGTTTCTCTCAACACATCCACAGCATGTATCTTTCTCTTACCTTTTCTCGTACGTTTTTTGTCATAATTAGTGCCGTGATTCTCTCCTAAAGCTCAATCTTTGAACCTACATGACATGGCCAACCTTGGCAGTGCTCATTTTTCCCCTCCAAGTCAGCTCATTGTAAGCAACATGACATACATGTACATGTACTACAAAGGTTTCTTTATCAGTTGGTAAACCTAGTAGCTATTACAAACTTTGATTCTCCTTTCCAGATTGAGGAAGCGAGAATGTTAAGAAGGAAGGATGCAAAACTATGGACAGTAAATGCACTATCACACACATTTAGGGTTAAACCACTGGCTATCATGTAAGTTAATTGTTTCACAAGTTTGTGCTTGGTAGCTGTTTTGTAGCTGTCATGTAGGTTGTATCGCATGTGTTTAGTGTTAAACCACTAGCTGTCATGTAGGTTGTATTACTTGTGATTAGTGTTAAACCACTAGCTGCCATGTAAGTTGTATCACTTGTGTTTAGTGTTAAACCATTAGCTGTCATGTAAGTTGTATCACTTGTGTTTAGTGTTAAACCATTAGCTGTCATGTAAGTTGTATCACTTGTGTTTAGTGTTA
>JANUFV010074206.1:0-10770 GCA_024757865.1 Epizoanthus scotinus
TCACATCACATCACATCACATCACATCACATCACATCACATCACATCACATCACATCACATCACATCACATCACACCTCACCGCACCGCACCTCACCGTACCGCACCACACCGCATAATACAATATACCAGCGATCAGGATCACATGATAACCATGTTTTGTGCCTGGTCTGAACGGAACACGAGCTGAAGTTTCTTCACATTTTACATCTGGTTACAAGTTTTGTAAAATAATTAATTTCCTTTTCCTTTTATGGAATGAGATCGTTTCTTATCTTCACTGATATTACCCATGGGGCAAAACAGACATTTAATATCGCTGGGGGAAGAGAGAGGGATAATTTATAATTTTGGGTCATAAAAAATATTATTTTGTGTCTATTCGGTTCTTCCACTCCAACGCCCCCAAAATCAAGCTGTTGGTACCGAACATGGCTATAGGTGTGCAGCTCGTGGTATTCTCTAAGGCAGAGGAACAAGTATTTCCACAAACGCTGCAGGGAACCTTCCCACATTATTGTGCAGTTCGCCGCTCATCCATTCCTCACTCACACGTTCCAGTAGACATATGACATCTCCCGCCTGCAGCAAGATAAGTACCCGTCAACATAGAAAGCAACTCGGTATTTGAAACTATGTATCGTTAAGACAAAGGTATTGATATTTAAGAAAACACACATAGATTAGACGGATAAAAATATGTAAGACTATATATAAAAACTATTGTACTTTTCCTTTAATTATTATTTTTATTTCAAGGGGGTAGATATCAATTGGGACACAATCCTGTTTTTCATCCCTGCAACACCTTTCTTTTGTTATTTAGTAATATCAGTACTAGACTATGTTATGATCTCAGTTACTCTAGTTTCACGTGCAGCCGCTTCTTACGCTAAGGAAATAAAACAGCGTCGCGCGTGTCTATGGACAATATTATAAACGCTATGACGTAGAGGAACACGAGAAAAGTGTTAAAGAAAACGAGGTGAAGCCGAGTTTTCTCTCTGCTTTGCTAGTGTTCTTCTACCTCATAGCGTTTTATATCATTGTCTAGAACTCGCGCGACGCTGTTTTATTCCTTTTAGAAAATATTCAACGAAAAATAATGAATTGTTTACGCCGAACGGGCGCTTGTCGAACTACGCGCTGTCCCTTTGTTTGAAGCGTGATTTATATCCAGTTTTATAAAATGGAACTTTAGCCAATCAGAGCGCGCGTTATATGGTGTCTATTTTCTAATGGTAATCATTATTAAACTAGTGAAAATATAAATTAGGGTGATGGATAGTTTGCCACATAGTATTTGTTCTCGTGTCGACACTTCCCTAATGATTCTATTCTTGTGTTAAGCAGTTCTCTCTTTGATGCGTTTAGAGTGCACAGGAATGCACTTTCTGGTACCTGTGCCGATAGTTTACGTACAGATGTACATACGTACACACACTCTACATACATTTCAATTTAAAAAAGGCACAAATTAATTACCTTGAAGGAAATTTCATCTTCAGTCTCTCCATCAAAGTCATAAAGAGCTTTTGCTTTGGGAGTATAGTCTTCGGAGATCCGTGAAATACTTCCCAGAGACTCCTGTTCAACTGAAAGCAACCGAAACACGATATTAGAATACAAATACTAAAATCAGCATTTATTGACGTGAGTCCATTTGTGAAACAACAGACAAGGATTCAACAACGCCTCTGAGTGAATTTCTTTGTTTCCATTTTCTTAAACAAGAAAAACAACAAGACAGGTGTAATGACAAACATAATCAAGAGGGTTTTTGGCATAATTCAGCCTTTGTCACACGGCGGCCATGTTGCTTTTTACACGTCGAGCCTCGTTCTGGTGCATATACTTTTGGTGCGATGTCGCTTTTATCACAATTTATACATCTGCTGTTTGTGCGCGGGACTCGACCTTCTCCTTTTCGAGTTTTTCTGCAAAAGCTGTCGGAAAGATACCCTGTTCTCCATCTAACTTGCCCTTCAGCCATTCTTCGCTTACAGTTTCTAAAACCGCAATTTTGTCTCCTGTTCTAAACGGTTCAGATCTCCTGGGGCGTCGCTGATGTAGTCATGGAGGGCTACACCGTACCACAGTGTTGGTTCTATATCAACTGAAAGGCAGAGAAACATGGAATATTTTCAACTTTCGCTTTTATCACAGCCCGCCATCTTGGATTTCACATCGAAGGTTTAGGCACCAAAACGAGGCTATATGTGTCAGGAACAATATTAAGAAATGCTGCATCCATGTTGGATCAAAGTTCGAGTCAAATCAAAATGAGTCCAACATCGGCCAACACGCTTCAGTATTGTTGCGATGCCCGTTTATAGGGTTGCAACATGTTCCATTGGTTGAATGTTGGGTCAGATGCTGTTATCGTTTAAAGGAGTTATGTCACGGCTATTTAAGGTATTTTTGCGATGTAAAAAATTCTCAACGAATCAAAGGAAATCTAAAAATGGCAGGTTACCGTGGTAGAAAAGCACAAGAGGGATTGTGATAAGTCGTAAAGTGACGTGGATGGCTAATATTGGGGAAGATTAAAACGGATTACAAACTCTCAATTTAATTTCGGTCCAGGCTAGACATTAAATACGTTTTAATACATTCGCTGTCAAAATTGTGTTTCTTGTACTTAGACACTTTGGTTTTACAATATATAACCATTTCATCATTTCTTGTTATCCTGTTGAGCTTACAACTTGTGTTTCATGACTGTAAAGACTTTGTTTCTGGCATAATCAGAGAGCAGGCGCATTACCGTAGCATAGCTCCTTTAAACGTGCTTTTCAAAACTGCAAACAAGAAGCAAAAAAGGTTCAAAGCCAATGATCATAGACAATATAGAAAACCAAACTTTAAAGATTTCTTCGTACCTTTGGGACTGTCCTCTACATCTGCTGTTTGCCCGCGCGACTCGACCATCTCCTTCTCGAGTTTTTCTACAAAAGTTGTCGGAAAGATACCCTGTTCTCCATCTAACTTGCCCTTCAGCCATTCTTCGCTTACAGCTTCTAAGACCGCAATTTTGTCTCCTGTTCTAAAGTTCAGATCTCCTGGAGCGTCGCTGGTGTAATCATGGAGGGCTACACCGTACCACAGTGTTGGTTCTATATCAACTGAAAGGCAGAGAAAAATGGAATATTTTCAACAAGAAGGAATTGTATTTGTCCTTAATTTTTTTGTTGGAATTTAATTTGTAAAATGTGGAAAGAACAAACTTTTGCAGCTTTTGATAATGGTACTATATTGGGTATAGGGTTATAAAGGTCATTATGATTATGATTACGGTATTTTTCTAAACACGGCTCTATGGAAGAACATTCGCAAATGAATATACCGTGTACAATTTATTTGGTGGGGTGGAGTGGGGTATATATATTGGGGTTTTACATTTTTATTTTTCAATATTTTACAAATATTGTTTTGGGGGTGGCCCACAATACTGAAACCTATATCTATGTTATATTCACCCCTGATAGCTACAGAGTAAATGGCTGACCTCCCCCTTCAAATCCCCATACCCCCACCTAATGAATTATGAACAATCCCTAATAAAGATTGATTGATTGATTGAGTGATTGAGTGATTGAGTGATTGTGTATAAGTTTGGTTATGATCATGATTATAATAATAACAACAGGTATTCAACAAAAGACCTGGGAATAAAAAGACAAATGAAACAGTCTCAGCAACAAAAACATAATTGAAAACTGAGGAGAAAGAAAACTAGTATGCGAAAGAATAAAAAAATGAGAAGAAAGTACGAACAAGAATTAGACAAATTTGAGGATTCGATTACAGTGTCACAAAAAATAGTACGAGGATGAGATACAAAAAAGGGCGTAGAAATTGGAAAGAATATGAAAAGGAGAAAGTGAGAAAAAATGGAACTGAGTAAGAAGATGAAGAAATCAGAAAACCGCGAAAAAGAAAGAGCAAGAAAAAGTAAGACAAAAATAGACAGAATGTATAGCCTGACTTAGAGTGCAAAACAGTCCTCTTTCACCAGAACTGATCAGTCGAGAAATGGTCGAGTGATCTTTGACTGCGCAATGAAGAAAAAGGTCCCACAAAAATCGCTTGATCCAGTTTCTCGAATGATCAGTTCCGACGTATGAAGGGACTGTTTTGCGATCTAACCTTTCCTTGCTTCAGGTTGTTTCGTTTGCTGCGGCGCAGCAGTTAGATCCTCGACAACCTCCACAAACGCCGATGGGAACATCCCCGTCTTACCACGCAACTCTCCTTTTAACCACTCCTCGTTTACACGTTCAACTAGACGAATAACGTCTCCCACCACAAAGTCTAAGTCATCTGGGCTATCACTGCAGTAGTCATGAAAAGCCTTGCACCGTGGACCGCAATTGATTTCACCAGTTAATTCACTAGTTTTTTTGACATTCTGAGATCCTTTTGATTCAATCTCTTCAGTCGGTTCGGGAGCAGGCAACTGTACGTTTGTCAAATCGACAAAGTTGGAAGGGAAGATGCCGGTTTGCCCTAGATGCGTTCCCTTTAACCATTCCTTGCTAATTTGCGCCACAACGTGAATGGCGTCGCCCTGTTTAAAGCTTAGCTCGCCATCAGCTGGGTTTCCTGCGAAGTCATAAAGAGCTGAAACTTGCGATTTGGGCGATCCTTGGTCTTTCTTTGTCACCTGAAGTAAATTATTTGCAAAATTGCTGATTCTTGACACTCAGTATATTAATCCGTAGCATCAAAGATGATGAAGGAAGAAGAAACACCCAAAGAGGATTGGGATATCTTCTGGATACCAGCCTAGTAACGAAATGGGTCACTCTGTATAAATACAGTTATTTAAGATATTTAGGCCTGTACCAGTATCTCAACTTTGCCTATCAACACTTACTTGCTGTTCTTGCACTTCAGTTTCCTCCGGTAAGTCTTCAATAATTTCCACGAAGCTTTGCGGAAACATTCCTTCGGCCTCGCCACATCGTCCGTACAACCACTGCGTGTCAATTCGCTTCAACAACATGATCTCCGCACCAGCCTGGAAAACACGCAATTTGTCACATTTTGAAAGCTCCTATAAAGATGGCATAGGCCTATCTCAAGTGATTATTTTTATTCAAAAGCCAGAAGCTCTTTAATTGGATGCCCGAGGCAAGGTTTCTTTGTTTTCAGGTGTTTGGATTGAAAAGTTTTTGTTTTTCTTATTATAAGCGTGAGCGTGGTTGGCGCAGTCGGTAAGACCTCTGACTCCCAACCAGAAGGTTCCGGGTTCAACCCCTGGCCTTCCCGAGAGTTGAATGTGTGCGATCTTCTTTCGTCACACCGTCCGTGGACAGGGACGTTAAGCCGTTGGTCTAGTCTCTCGACGTTCCATCGAGGGACTTAAAATAACCCACGCACTTGTCGATAAGAGCAGGCTAATGCCGGTGTTGTGGTCTGTCATATCATCTCTACATGCAGCTTAACCTATCTAGCTGTAGGCTGTGCTCCGAGGTCACACATGGGCCGTATAGTGGCTGCCAGAGGCACCTTGTACATGCTTTCGGTTCGACCTCGTGAGTTGTGTCTTTCGCAATTCAGCTCAACCGGCTGCGATGATTGACAGCAAGCCCAACACACTACATTACCAATTATAATAAATTATAATAAATTATAATCTTATTATAACCAATTATAGATTACCTCAAATGTTAGATCATCAGCTGACGATGGTTGGTAGTCATGCAGAGCGATAGCCACAGGTTCAATCTTGGTTGGGCACACAGACGATACTTTCTGGGCTGGCTCTGGTAACACCTCCTCTGATGGACCTTTGTCTCGCCCTTGTATCCCCACATCAGGCTTATCTTGTCTACAAGGAACACAGATAAGAAGGTGAGTTGTAAGATTCCACGAGAGTCAAAGCACCTACTATCAACATGTCAGTAAATTACTCCATGAAATCTAAGACGCGTGATGCAATTGTCCGAGATACCACAGCCTTTTATCACATGGGCAAAAATACAAAATGTAACCCGGAATGAAATTAACTCGAGAGCGTGCAGTCTGTTTTAATCTTTCCTAATTTTAACCATTGAGGTTTCCTTTTTTGTGTTTTTCTACCACAGTAATCTGTTATTTGTAGATTTCCTTTGATCTGAGGAAAAACGTTTTCAGAGAATCCGACCCTCGCGATTTTCGCATGGAGTGATGAAATCGGACGCTAGGACGGCGATTATAAATGTATTTCGGGTTTATAACCGCTTATAATCACTTTAACGTATTAGGCCTCAATTTGCTTACTAGAGTCTTCATGTACTGTACAGCATATTGCAAGCTTTATCAATTACACTGACTATTCCAGTCCTGTTAAAAGCATTTCCAATTTCATATATCGCATTTTCTCAAATATATGGCGCCATTTCAAATACACGCCTCCCCGAAATACATGCCTACCCCAAAAAACTCTAAAAGGAATACACGCCGGAGCGTTTATTCGAGAAGACGCGTTTATTTGAAAGGGGATTAAATCGAACAAAATAATTGAAGAAAAACTGCCGGAGATGAATTACTAAGGTCATTTATTCATGTGAGAACCATAATTTCTTTGTTCTTGCTCATTGAATATTGTTAGTTTGTTTAGTTAGTTAGTTAGTTAGTTAGTTAGTTAGTTAGTTAGTTAGTTAGTTAGTTTCTGTATTTTAAAACATTGATCTGTTGCTACATTTTAGCGATATAAATAAAGCAACGGTTGCTCACCCATTTCATAAAAACTCCCTCTCAAATAGATGCCCCAGCCCTTACATAAAAACTCTCAAAATTAGGTTGGAGAAAATACAGTACTCTCAATTACTTTTCTACGACCATGGGAGTCCTATGTTATCTCCCTTTAATTTGCCCCTGTAACAACGTCAAGATATTTACCTAGCCGCTGCAGGGGCTGGGCGAGATGGTCTCGGCTTGGTCTTACCGGCTGCAGCTGGCGCGGGTCTACCTGGTTTCGCCTTGTGTTTGTCCATTTCTGTGTGATCATGCGCAGTCTCTTCGATGTCATGTGAGCTCCTGTCCTTCGTACTAGCTTGATTTCCAGTTGCAACATCTTGCGCTTCCTCTGTTTTAGCACACATCTCAGCTTTGCCACGATGTACTTCAGATGAGTCAACAAACTGAGAATGTGGCAGTGGATGCTTGGGTTCAGGTTTAACTTTTTCTATCTTCTCCTCCTGTTCTTCAGCTTTAACAGCGGCCTCGTCTTTACGATCCACAACTGTGGAATCAACGAGTGAACGCGGCCGAGGTGGCCTGGGTTTAGCTTTCTTTTTCTCTACCCCCATTGGCTTACTGTCAGATTGTAACTTGTGTTCGCCAATAGCAATCGAGTATGGTCTGGGTGGTTTCGGCTTTGCCTTGCGTTTAATCACTTTGTCCACGCTTGGTGCAGGTGCATGTTTCTCAGGGTCCCTACCCGATGTCCCGTTTGGAGCCTCAGGGTCCTTAACAGATGTCTCATTAGGAGCCCCAGGTCTCGGTGGAGGAGGCTTGGGATGAGTTCCCTTACTTTGTGACTTGTCCTTCATTTTTGATACAGATGGCACTTTACTTTCCGCAATTTCTGCCGGTTCATCTATATCAACATAAAAGGTACTAAACGGTAAGGCAGGTTTCTTCCCCTTAACAGGAAGCTTGGCATGTTGCTTCTCTTTGTTAGATTTAGCCATGACAGAAGGTGTTCTCGTTGGCCTGGGTGGGGGCGGTTTCTTGGCAGGCCCGTCTGGTTTTGGCGCCTTAGCATAGATAATAGTTGGTTTTGGCTTTGGCTTTTGTGCTGGAGCGCTGTTTGCAGCGTCACTGCATTTCTCAGACATACCGCTAGTTTCGTTCAATTTGTTTTCTTCTTTCGTTACCCGCTTTGAGTCATCACTTGCTGGTCTATCGGGAGGTTTAGCAGCTCTGATGATGGTCGGTGAAGATCTTGACTTGGCGGCTATTGCTGCCGGCTGTGTGTCTAGCTTTTCAGTGTCAGATTTAGTAGAAGCGTCTTTGTTAATATCAATACTTTCTTCCTCTGAGCCAGGACCTGTTTTGGGCACAGTGGATGTACTCGATGCAGCGGCTTTGGGAGGCCTGGCGACTATTATTGTCGGCTTGGCCTTGGGTTTTGATGGTACCACTTCTGGTAACTTAGACGTTTCATCGACTGGGCTGCCAACAGTGCTTGAACTTTCTGAAGGTATTTTTACACTTTCTTGTTGAGGTGTTACTTTTGGTTTCGGTTTTGCTGCAATGATTGTGGGACGCGACTTTTTGACTGACGGTGCAGGTACATTATCAGTGCTAGTTTCTAAATTCAAAGGAGGCTGCAATTTGCCATCAACATTCTCTCCCGAGCATTCCTTATTTTCTGTTTTTATTGGTCGTTTTGCCTTTATCACAGTTGGTTTAGGTTTTACAGCTACTGGTTCAACAGATGCTGAAGGAGTTTGCCTTAAAACTACGCAATTATCATTACTTTCTTCTACAGAAGTTTCCTTGGGTGGTTGTATTTCAGGAGGTTTAGCTGAGATAATCATTGGTCGCGGTTTAGGTTTGGGTAATGGTTGAGAGGTAGCTTCTTTTTGTGGGACTGCATCAGTTTCCGTATCTGCCTGTGGTTCTGTAGTTTCAACAGGTTTTGTCTGATGATCCTCTAAAGTTGTAAGATCGTGTGTCAATTTCTTCATAACTAATCCACGTACTTGTCCAGTTGGCAAGGATGCAAAAATGGGCGCTCTGGCAGATGTAGCCTTTGTCTTCTTTTGTTCAATAGTTTCTTCCTGTGATGGGGAAAAACTATCAAGTCTAAGTTTCTCTGTACAGATTTCCTTTGTATCCTTTGAAATATCGCGTAGTGGTTGTGACGAGAATTCAGTTGCAGGTAAGTTCTCTTTTGTGATCATTGGTCGTGGCGGTTTCGGCGCAGGTGCACGTACAGGCGCAGGTTGTAATGTAGTTAGCTCTTGTGCCTGTGGTCTTGAGTCAGTTTCTATTTCTTCTGCTGTTTCACTAACGTTTATGGGTTTGGTTTGGTGCTCCTGTAGAGTCGATATCTCTTGGGATAACTTTTTCAAAACCAGTCCATGGACTCTTCCAGTAGGCATAGGCGCAAAAATTGGCTCTTTAGAAGATGCAGGTTTCTGCGTGTGTTGTTGGGCCATTTTATCTTGAAATAAATAAATACAGACAAACAATTCATTAGTTTAAACTATGAAAAAAACATCCCGCATCCCTGGGACTCCAAGTTACACAAGATTTGGAGTGAATTATGATGACATTATACTCTTTAGAGGCACAGACCTGTACAAACAAACCCTTCTAAAGATAACCCAGCTATAGGTCTGATTCCCCATCAATACTACGTACCTCTCTGAAATATACTTTCAATACCTGGTAATATATGACCCCGGTGTTTGTTCGAGTAAATAGAGATTAGGCTGTCAAAATTGGAACTTCAGAGGTAGAATTAGGGCGCTTTTCATTTACAAGTGAACTAGCCGGTCCTTGTCCGGCCCAAGCAAATGAAACAGGGCAATTTACGGAGCTGGTCGAGGCCAGAATGTCCCCACTACTGGAGTAAAAGTGCTCAGCAGTTCGCCCGTGCTGGTATGAAGTTAGGGAAAAACATGGAATGATAAACTACCTGGCCTGCAGACTGGCTGGACCCGACCAACGGAAAGCCCCCCAAGGAAGGACGGAGGGTGCAAAGAAGAAAGCCCTCCTCCCTCTTTTCATCTGCACCCCTAAAGAAGCTTCACGAAAAAAAAGGAAGCAAAAAGCAGCACTGTGCTCCCACACTACCTTTCAGGATCCCCCAGTCCGAATTCCCTGGATCTGTCCTCGAGGTTGAAAGTGCTGACTTACCTTGATCTGTTGACTGTGGTTTATCTTCCTTCGGCTGTGGTGGAGCTCTTATAATAGCAGGGCCCTTTTTAGGTCTCCTTGGTGGGGCCATGGGCATTTCTGATGCCATTTCACTCGTAGTGGTCTCTGTTGTCATGGCAACTGGTTTTGGGGTGGGGATATCTCTCTTAGGTAGAGGTGGAAGTCCATTGGCTTTAACTTCACTTTGCTGATTAGCATCCATAACTTTTGTGTGCACATCTTTAAAGAAAATTCCATGTGAGGATATTTTCCTTTTTTTTCATGTTTGGCCAGTTTAGCACACAGATGAATTTTATCAACCCACATGTATAGGACTGATTGATTCAAGGTTAGAAAACTTTTCATATAAGATCTTTGTGATATTCCATACATGCATGCCAGCTGCCATCATCAAGGACAACAGTAATTATGACATATATATATTGTCAGGATTAGTTTCCTTTGATTACCATGGCAACCAATAATAGTGCAAGATTGTTTGCAAGTGCACCTTATTATGTACAATAAACTCAAACATGACATACTATAAAATCCCATGTTAAATCCCCCCCCTGGTTATAAGCTCTCCCTTTATAAAAGCCTATCTGCCTGCTAACAGAAATAATTTTCCGGTTATAAGTCCACCCAGATGTATATCTAGGCCCATTTGAAATCGAAAGTTATGAAGCAAAATACAAGCGGAGTTTGGAACAATAACAGTAATCATACTATAGAACGAGATATTAATAGCACTACAGGTATTTCTATTACAAAATTCTTTCAACTGCTCATTTAAAATACATTTTAACTGCAATATATCATTTCTCAGATAGTATCAGTTCGTTCTAGAACTTTTTTTATACCGCCTATAAAATAAGCCCCCTCCCCCCATGCAGATTTAAGCCCCCCT
>JANUFV010074317.1:0-10766 GCA_024757865.1 Epizoanthus scotinus
CAAATTTTTAAAAATTCTCTAAAGACGTTTCTATTTAAGAAAAGTTATTTGTAACTTATATTTTTAATAATTGTTATGTAAACACATAGCACTGATAATTTTAGACCGTAACCGCTTGTCAAGAAAAAATAATATTGTAAATTAATGTTTTTAGCAAGGCACACTGGTTTCCAGTAGCAAATGAATTTCTCAACTGGTTCAAGATTTGTTAAATGTGCAAAAGCACTTTCTTTAAAATAGATAATTCAAATTTGACACAAAAATGGGTAAACCAACATCCAGTAGGCCTAGCTTAGAGATGTATAGGTTTGTTGTGGCTCTTGTATTGTTTTAATACTATTGTTACCTTAGTCCATTAAATTAGAACATTTTGTTATGCGAAAAATGTATTTATGATCCACAATACGTTTTTGGCATTCAATTCCTTTAATCTCAGTGGTCCTTCGATAATCGTAATTTATCCGTGCAGGGTTGTGCTGCTGGATGTGGTTGCATTTTCAATGGTCGAGTGACTAAATATAATATTGGTCACAGTTTAACAATAAATTGACAAGTGACTAAGATGGGGCTATATTTCAAAGTGTAAATAGACAGGGTCGTCAAATTTGTTACTTAGATGTTGTTTGAATTTCCTGAAGTGGTGGTAACTAACAGTGCTGCAAAATGAAGAATCATAAAAACATTCTGCTAGACACATAAATTGAAGGGAATCATTTCATTGTTATATTACTCATTGCCAAACCAGTGAATGGAGGCTGGGATGAAAAGGATCAAATGTTTGGTCATTTCGGTTGGAATGGCAAATCAGGAATACTCAACTATAACTGTTCTACTAGCTAGGGAAAGGATAAAGGAAACTCACGATTTATTGCTGTAGCTCTTAGATCAGATTAGTTTCTTGAAGCTCGATATTTTTAGCCTCGGTAGTTGCAGTTAAGTGATTAGACTTTGGTAGATTCAATTGTACGCAAATCAAATTTGTTATATCGGTAAGTCAGCCAAATGTTGGGATAATCAACTGAGAGTGAATCTGATTAACGTTTCTTCCGCTAACCCTTGCACTTGTTATGTTATATCGCTATGATCTGTGTTGTTTACCGTGTCATGGGATGTATTCATTGACCGTTTACTCGTGAGTTCTTTTATTCAGAGCTTTTTCCTTATTTGAGATATAGTCACAAGTATTTCCTGTTAGTTCCCATTTGTTATATTAGGAGAGGATGTCCAAATTATTTCTTTAACATATTTTGATAATAGTTATAGCACTCAAATTTTGAAACCAGAATAAAATTTTATTAATCATCCATCAACCTGGTTACAGTAACACTTTTGACGATGTTCAAGCAAGTTTGGATTGATGTTTTTTTCTGTTATGACATGATATGTTGTTTGGAAGAGGACTATATAAATTATATTGATGAAATATTTTATCCCTGTCAGTAATTTGTGGCATTCATAGATGATATTTACAGGCGGATGTTCAAATCGTTCCATTTCCGACCATTTCCACCATTTCTAACGCAACTCTTTATTCAGTTGTGCATTTGACCGTTCTCCGAAAAACAAGAAATGATTAGAGCACGAATGAAGCGCGAAAAAAGCGACAGCGAATGACAAGTTTGGGGCGAAATAATACATTTTAGGTTTCTAGTTATAATACACTGTAATTCGACTTTTTGATACCACGGCTTAAATACGTTTATGAGCTATAATCGTATTGTTTTCTCCACAGTTAAAGGTAATGAAAAGACAGCAGGTTGTACTCCATTTTAGCATTTCCTGTGAAAGAGCACGGTTTCTATAATGAGTCAATCACAATGAGTGTTTTATTCTGAATCTATATCATAACAGTATATACAACTTCCTGGGCCTGATTGTAAGGTTTCACCGTGCCAATACGAAGCCAAGTAATATAGACAGCACATCTGATGTCACTCCGCTGTCAAACAATCAGGCACAATGAAGCATAACTGAATACAAAGCAGTGCTGGGAATGGTCGGAAATGTAAC
Source organism: Epizoanthus scotinus (assembly GCA_024757865.1). Taxonomy (NCBI): domain Eukaryota; kingdom Metazoa; phylum Cnidaria; class Anthozoa; order Zoantharia; family Epizoanthidae; genus Epizoanthus; species Epizoanthus scotinus. The sequence goes on from JANUFV010074317.1 coordinate 2,011, forward strand.
GAATTCAACTAAACATCCGCTCGTAAATAACATCTATGAATGCTACAAATTAACATAGCGGAAACATTTTACCAAATCAATTGAGACAGGTTTGAAGGACTTCATATACTTCTTATCTTTGATATACCAGTTTAAAAGCGACAGGGGCATTACTACAACACCGATTATCAGGTCAGTAACAGCCAGGTTGATCAACAGAAAGTGGATATTTTTTCTTTTGTAGGTTGACCTTGTAAATGCTGTAATGGTGAGACCATTGCTTACTATAACGGCTATGAGAACAAGACTAGACACCACAGTCCACGCCGTTTTTGTCTGCTGCAATTCAGATTTAGTAAAACGACTCTCAAATGTGATGTTTGCGTTGGCTGACTGAATAGACATCTTTGGTTACCTTTAGTGGAACAATGAAGAAAATTAGAACGAGTGACTCTAAATAAAATATTTGTGACACAACAATGAAAACTGCAATGAAACACGCGATTAAAATACATTTTATTTCATCGTACTGTATTCTTATTCTATGTTCATATCTCTTTAACGATTAACATAACAAAAACAGATACAAAAAAACTTATGTGAAACTCAAGGCCTTATATGTTACAACATGACTCATAACAATGAATCAATCGAACCAGGTCTGGATTGAGTGTGGTACTTGTTACTGCCGTAGTTAATAACACAGCAATTAAACAAGGTGTGAAAACCAGAAAACTTTGCAATTTTGTATAAACAACGAAGAACGGTTGAACAGCTTCAGATTGATAATTTCCAAACTCATTAAAAATATATGATTTGATTAGCTATGTAGTCGATGACACATTATATTGCACCATTTTAACACTTTAAAGAATGTGTTATGCAAAAAATCATTAACAATTAAATGTTTTTGTGTGCTATATTCGATCCATCGGAGAAGCCATATCTCAAACCCGTGCTTCGTGTTTTATCAGCAGTTCCAAACACCTCCAAACAATAAAAGCACTTGGACGATGCCGGTGGATATAAGTAATAGAAACTCAGTAAAACTAAAGTAGTAAAGAAAAGAGAGGACATACCGATTTCTATTAGTTGAGTCTGTATACAGCTGTTGTCTTGAGTCAAATGACGAGTGAAGCTTTGCTTCACTGACACGCAGTGAAACCCTGGAGAAAAAGGGAAATAAAAATGTACCCGAAATACCTTATTTGGAAGAAGCGAATTAATTGGTCACCCGGTGTAAGAGAAAGATCTTATTCAGTATGGATCATGTTTACATATTTTCAAAAATTTCCTGGGGAACTGTTACTCAAATAGAACAGGAATACTTATCCATTGATGAAATACTTTGATGTTAGTTACGAGCGGATGTTCAAATTGTTCCATTTCCGAACATTTCCAACTCAACCTTTTATTCAGTTGTGCTTTTTACAGTGCTTCGAAAAACAGGAAGTGATTAGAGGATTATTGAAGCGCCACAAGAGCAACAGCGAACAACGAGTTTGGGGGCGAAATAATACATTTTAGTTATAATAGACTGTAATTTGACTATTTGGTACAACGGCTTAAACACGTTTATGAGACATAATGGTATTGTTTTTTCCACAGTTAAACTTAATCGAAATATAGCAGGTTGTACTCCATTTTGCCATTCATTGTGAGAATAATGAGTCCATTACAATGAGTGTTATATTCAATCTATATCATAACAGTATATACAACTTCCTGGGCCTGACTGTAAACCGTGTTTATATTGACCCAAACTCAGCAGGCAATAATGATATAGTTTTAAAGGATAAGAGCTTTGTAATACATAACACCGCCGAGTAATAAAGACAGCACATCTGATGTCACTCCGCTGTCAAACAATCAGTGACAATGAAGCACAACTGAATACAGAGCAGCGCTGGAAAATGGTCGGAAATATAACGAACTGAACATCCGCTCGTAAATAACATCTATGAATGCCACAACTGAACAGGGCGGAAACATAAAACCAAATTAATGTAGGTAGCCGCGGACAATATTTAATCATGAGGCATATATATACTTAAATAATGGTATAATACCGTAATCAGAAGAGAAAAATGCGCTTCCTCAAGGAATCTAGCTTTTTCTCAAGTATGGCTAAATTTTGTATTTTTGACATAGAAATAAAATGTTATCAATCTCACGGCAATTATGACTGTTTCTGACGTTGTGCGATGATTTACAGTTTATTTGATATAATACCGTACGGAAGAGAAAATAGCACTTCCTCAAGCAATCGAGCTTTTCTCTGCATTATGACTTAAATTTGTATTTCTGACAGAAGAAAAATGTAATCAATTTTACGGCAGTATGAATGTTTCTGACTTGGTGATTTATCAAACAACATCAACACTTGAACATCCGCTGCCAATAACAAATGGGGACCGATAGGAAATACTTATGAATATATCTGAAAACAAAAGATCTTTGGATAAGGAACTTTTGCGAAGATTCACCATTTGGACTTTATAACACAAATTGTGAGGTAAGCGGTAAATAGATACATCACACGACACTAAAAACCATCGCCAGAAAATACAACATCATCACAAGTACAAGGGTTAGCGCAAAAAAATGTTAGCTAGGCAGAACTTAGCAGATCAACTTTCAGTTGATTAACCCAACATTTCACCTACTCGCCAAATGCAACATACAATATAGTCTACCATGCAGCTGCAGTTAACTGTAACTAACGAGGTCAATTTTATCGAACCTCAAAAAATTGATTTGATCCGTGAGCTACTGCAGGAAATAGTGACTTTCTTTCATCCTTTACCTAGCTAGTAGTAGCAGTATAGTAGTAGTTCTAAGTGATCTTTATACATTTCGACAAACTTGCTGCTAACAAATAAAATTAGTCAAATTGCATATTTTACACCATCCTCTCCCCCTTAGTTTTGTAATTATATCTATTAGTACGATTTCTTTATTTTCACGTGTAAAAGTGATATTAGTACGCAGTAATTGCTTTGAGATAACACATATACAAATGCGTCCAAGACCCCCTCCCAAACAAAAATACCCGAGCAGAATAGGGTTAAGAAAACTATAATATACATAATCGGAAAGAAAGATTCCATTTGAGGACTACATAAATCGCACGAACTAATTGATATTTTTGCCATGAAGGTGTCTTCTCATTCTGATAACAGGTATGTGTAAGCAAACAGAGAACAGCGCAATTTGTAAAATGCACTGCATTTTTTGTTTGTTTTTGAGGTACAACCATTTTTATTATGATAACAATTAAGAGCAATTTGACTATAATACATTCCTTATGTAAGCCCATATTTACAATGATGTACAATAAATAAAAGGAAATATATAATAAGTTGCCAGGACACACGAAATAGCAAATAAACTAATCGAGTCAGGTGTCCTGAGAAGGTCGGGTTAAACGAACATACACACACAATAACACATTAATATTTTAGTAAAACAGAAAAGGAAAAAAATCAGAAGAACAAGGAACACACTTTGCAAGAATAGCCAAAAGATAAACCTATCTAAGATGATAGATAGAAGTTAGGGGAGAGGAAGCTGTAGGAAGTTATAGTGTGCTGTTTGTTTCTTGACTTAAGAGTTCTGAGCTCAGTTTGTAAAGAATTCCCTAATTTTGTGCCACAAAATCTTAGGCTAAATCCGCCATAGTTTGTACGGATTGTTGAAATATATAGAGAACCTATTGAGGCTAATCTTGTAATCATCTATGGATGCTTGAATTTGGAATAAAAAGTCACAGAAAACATATTACAAACTGGAACTGTGAAAATCAAACAAATCATGAGTGAATATTGTCAAAATTATTGACACTCGTACTTCCCTTCCGGCAATCCAGCTAATAAGAAAATATGGCGGTGGTCAGATCGCGTGACCAAATATAGAGTTAACAAATATAACTCCGTGATTTGGACACCTCCAGTAATTTTCCCTTTGCCCATATATCGCCACTAAGTATAAAAATATGTAACTACGTCGTCCGAAAATTAAAAAATAGAAAGAATCCATGCCGGACCAGGTAATCAGTTCTTCGAAAAATACGAACAACTTTATGCAGGTCTGAAAGAAGATATCTTTTTACAAATACACTAGTTACTACAGAGTTTGGACATATAACAACTTAATTTTCAACTTTATTTCACACCTTTGAAACGAGATTTCTACAATGGGCAATCTTTACAAAGACAATGTTAATTACTGGTATCACTGTGGCATGTATTATTTATATTACAATGGTTTCGCTTTTGGAAATATCCAATTAAACTTAATTGTCAATTGTTAATCACAAATTGGTTATTATTTTTTATCCAGAACAAAAATTAAATTAAGTGAAATTACATTAAATTAATTCAAATTTAAATTAGTTGCTGGTTCCATATTTGAAGCTATTTGAAATGGGTGCAGTGACTCGTCCGTGTTGTTCTCCAGCACCTTTAGTTCAACAACGGTACGCGAGACTGAGCGCTGACTTTGAGAGCTTTCCTCCACATCTGTGGTGTTACAGAGAAACATCCTTTTCAATGTCTGTCGAAAAACGTGATCTCTGAACGAGTAGATCACTGGATTACAGAAAGAGTTACAATAGAAAAGGAGTCGCACATAAAGTAAAAAGGCATCGTAACATGGCGTATATTCAAAAAAGCAGTGTTCAACCCAAACAACTCTGAGAATAATGTAAGGCGCAAAAGCGAAAAAGAACACAGTGGTGACAATCAACAGGGTGCGGATTAGTCGCCTGTCCATGTCGGGGTTGTTCCTTGCTTGAAGCGTGTTCTGAGATTTCTTCCACAAACAACCCAGAGGGCAATGTAAATGATTAAGGTCGTCGCTATTCCGACTGAGTAAGTGGCAATAATCACATTTTCACTATCGTTTGGTTCTATCTTCAATACATTCTGTCCGATAATTCCAAGTGATAAAACGCAAGCTAAAAGCCAGGACAGTGCGATAGCTTTTATGTATGGCCTGTAGGTGAGCACGTGATGTCGCAGGGGCCAGGAGACTGCGTACAGTCTTTCCGCGGATACAAGGGCGATGGTGAAAATTGACTCAAAGCTGGACAACCAATGGAAAAAACGAAGAAATATTAAGATTGACTCATATACTTTGTTCTCTTGTATATGCCAGCTGAATAGTAACAGGGGCATTACTACACCACCGATGATCAGGTCAGTAACAGCCAGATTGATCAACAGAAAGTGGATATTTTTTCTTTTGTAGGTTGACCTTGTAAATGCTGTAATGGTGAGACCATTGCTTACTATAACGGCTATGAGAACAAGACAATACACCACAGTCCACGCCGTTATTGCGTTCTGCAATTCAGATTCAGTAAAAGTACTTTGACTTGTTCCACGATCCGAGACGTTTGCGGTTGCTGACTTAGTAGACATCCTTGGTCACCTTTAGTGGAGAAATAAAGAAAATTAGAGCGCAATATTTTAGAATTTTTAGCCTTCCAGCATACTCGCCTTTAGAGTGCTGGAAATGAATTTTCAAGCAACCTAAATTTTCAACATTTTTACCAACCGTGTAACAAACAGAATTAGTATTCATGCTGACAAGTGTGTGACATACATTGGAAATCCCGTATGAAATTCTAATTTCTGGCATACCTTTTTAATAGGGAAGCTTAAGCAATTCGTCCTACTGTAAGGCAATCTCTGACGGTGCGTAATCCAAGTATCAATCAAATACAACCCAGAACGAGGTCAAGTCACGAGCAACTGAAATCATGTTAGCTCTTTTAAGTTATGTCTTTGTTATAAATATATTTTGATTACTGCATGGTGCTTTCTTTCTCTGTTGAAAGAAACGAGCAATAGAATATACCCTGTAGAATGATAATATCAGTATTGTTGGCTTACAAACGACTTAAAAAATGGTTATCTTGGTCGTTTTTGGTTTTGAGTCCGTACACTGGTGTCTTGAGTCAAATGACGAATATGACTTTGCATCCTTGACACGCAATAAAAACCTGCGAAAGGGCTTTTTTATATAAAAATCCGGGAAATGAAAATGTACATGAAATACCATATTCGAAAGAAGCAAAAGTGATTGGTCACCTGGTGAAAGAGCAGGATTTCTTTGACGAAAATGAGTAAAGATGTATTAGATTTTCTAAGCGATGATTATTTTCAAAATAAATCTCAAATAATTGCTGCATAGGATATAAGTTCAAAACGGTCGCATCAAATCCTAGCAACTCACGCCTACATTGAAAAAAGAACCTAATTCCGACGTAAACATTTCCGATGCTATATTTTATACGTTGAATTTTCAGACACTTTTGTCAGCATTTCCGACACTTTTGAAAATGTACGATTGTTTTGAATTCGAAACAACGAAAATGTGGTGGGTGGGCTTAATAATATAATAATAATATATATTTACTTATATAGCGCTATTTCCAAACATATGCCCAATAGCGCTTTACAAATATAGAGAATTGCCTTACAGAGATATCAGGATTTACAATCATATTGTAGATTAACTGGCCTCCCTCTTTCACTTACTTATTTTAAATGTTAGTAAAGCCATAATTGATAGACTAGTCAATTCACGATCTACATTTATATAACATATAACTTCATAAAATTGCTTTAGAGGAGTTGACGAAAGAGCATATTGGTTTTCTGTTGTCAGTATAGAATGTCTAAGCTAACGCTGTAGCTATTAACTGGTGATGTATGGCAATACGTTTTCAGTTCACTGTCACGCTGATATGACGTGTCGTGTTAAGTTCTTCACATATCGCAAACTCGAGAAAAAGCGAATGGACGGAATGTTCTGCGTGTTCATGATGGAAATAACGGAATGATGTACAGTCGTTGAAAAGCATGATTTGACACACTCACAAATACTGTGATAAAAATGACGGCAGCACGCTGTGCATTGTTGTCAACTGTACAAAATTTGGAAAATACCCAAGCATGGCTGCTAGCCAACCTGAATCTTATCATTTAGCACTGCCAAATCGATGTTTTTTATATGTGTTATTTCAGGGCAATTGACCAGACATTAGTTGAAAAGAAGGTTGCAATCATTATTTTTTCTGAGGAAAAAGTGAATGGAGAGTAACAGTTATTTTACGTCAAACGTCGTTCGAATTCGCAGAAGAGACCATGTGGTTAGTGACCATTTATTATTTATTTAATTATAAACTCTGTTTCTCCTCGAACTTCTTTCAATGCTTTCCGCAAAGGAAACAATTATGTTGGCTTTTGAACTTTGATATTGACAACTTCCGCCACTGAACTACTTTCACGACGGAAACAAAGAAAACAAATTTATTATTTGGAAGATGAACGACTCTATTCTTACACTATCTTACACAACTCTGCTTTGATATGGCCTATTGGACGCTTTTGGTAAGAGCAACTCATTATAAGAACACTGATGCTTAAATATCTTAAATTTTAATCTCAAACATGCAGCAGTATGAAACTTAAAATCAAGTGAGGACAACGCAAAGTGATCTATTAAATTTAGCGATAAAATGAGAAAAAAATTATGCTTGTTTTGGTCATAAATGTATTCTGACATTTCATGACGAGATAAAGCTTTATACAAGAAAACTAACGAAAAACAGTATACTAGTGAAGGGCTAGCGCTCAGAACGTCAGTCTAAAACTTCCACCTTCACGACGAAAAACATAGCTTATCAACTTTCGCTCGCTTGCACTTCCGACCGGCTTGTGGCTTTTAGATGTCTTGTAGATAGCGCGTTGAACTCTCAACCGCTTGAACTAAATTTGAATTGTCGCTCGTGCTTCATCAAATACATGTTTGAAACTGCGCTAAATTAAAACCAAGAACATCAAGGTTTTGTTTAAAAAAAATTATATTTCAAGTATCTTCAAGTTACATTACACGGTAAATATCCTGTTCTACTTTTTAACTATTTTGATTTCCGTAATATTAATGTTTCAAAGCTAACTCTAATACCTACATTGCACTGTCCGTATTTGATATATCTGTGGTCGTTTGAATCGGCGGCTCATATTTTATCTGTGACTCGTCTTCGATCGAGTGTATATATCCTGTAACATTGTCTTTGATTTCTTCACGTAGATACATATATTTTATCATAATTTGCAGCAAAACGACGGAAGAAATGAGGAATTCATTACTCAATTCGAAGTTCTACGGGAAATTGTTGTTACACAACTACCGAACGGAAGCCAACTGAGACAATTGGATAGTTGCAGGAGAGTGATAAGGACACGAAGATTGGTCGGCTTGTTCGCCTTTGTTAAATTTCATAAATTGCATGTTCTACGTAGTGCAGAAATTTACGATAATAAAGTTCTTTTACCTTTAAAAATATGTACACTAGAAGCGAAAACTAAACGAAAACTGCATAAGCCTCTACAGAAACGCACAATACCGCGTCGATAGCTAGGTGAATATAGTACCGAAAGACAGTTGTCTTTTTTGTTTACGCGTCATTATTAACGACCTTTGGAATGAGAATCAAACACGCCAAATCTGAGTACTTAAGAATACATTTAGCGTGGTAGCATTCTAAATTTATTTAATAAACAGTTTTATGTTTCAGATCTTTTAAGTACTCATGCATGATTTAATAGATTACAAAGCATTAACTTAAGTGACCTCGTGGAGAAATAGACAACAATTTGCGTCGATCGAGCAAAGGCAGCACGAAAAAGAGTATTATGTGAACAATAGTATATCAATGCATTCATATAAAACATAGCCTGCGTAGCAAGCACAAAGGGATGGGG
>JANUFV010074428.1:0-17984 GCA_024757865.1 Epizoanthus scotinus
TTTAAGGAAGGGCTCATAACCTTATTTAAGGAAGGGCTTATAACCTTATTTAAGGAAGGGCTTATAACCTTATTTAAGGGAGAGCTTATAACCTTATTTAAGGGAGGGCTTATAACCTTATTTAAGGTAGGGCTTATAACCTTATTTAAGGGAGGGCTTATAACCTTATTTAAGGGAGGGCTTATAACCTTATTTAAGGGAGGGCTTATAACCGGGGGCTTTAACGTGGGATTTTAGGGTAATTTAACTCGTGTGTTTGGCTGTATGATATCCCTTTCCGTAGCTAGCAGACACAATATTGAAGAACCAAGTACAAATCCTTCTGGTGCTGAACATTGGAAAATTGGTCCTGTGTATCGTTTATACAACATCAGTAGTGTAAATTCTACCAATAAGCTTCGGCCCCAGGAGGGGGGTGGGATTATACTCCCTATAGTTGGCCATACGGGGAGACTCCGCCTGAAAAAGGTAGGTATTCCATGCTCAAAGTACATAAAGGGGCAGGAAGGTGTCGTTTTGGTATTTGAAAGGGTATATCCAAATGTATCTGACAATCACAGCTGGTCTGTGTTGTTCAAGATATAAAGAGACGCGTTTCTTAATTTGTTAAAGCCCATTATCAGCGACTATACAACAGATCAGTTTTATATCATGTTTATGGCTAGCATTTCAGATGTATGAAAGGGTCCCAGACACGCTGAAGAAGGAGCTTGGCTCTTTGTTTCTCTTTTTTAAGACGAACCCTAGCTTTAGATAACAACAAAATAATCACAGAAATGATCTCATATTTTGGGTGAAGGGATTGTAAAGGGTTAGCTTTTCGACCAAAAGTGTTATATAAAAGGGTTCAGGGTTCAAACTATGGGTGGCGCCTTCCCCTGTTCAGAGGTGTATGGAAGATGCCCCCCCTCCCTTATGAATCCCGGACGTTCAAATTGGTCGGTATGGGTCCAACAGCTATCGCACCTCAACTTGTATATTATGAGATATTTTCTGTTACAAATTTTATTGTTCAAACTTACACATTTTTGGTGAGTGATCTTCCATACAGACTTGTATTTCTAGCTTTAATCCAGGCTACTCTAATACAACTCACTGATGCTGAAATCGTTTATGTATAATTCCCGACCGAAAACAAACTTCTAATAAGTCTAAATTTACTGAAATATAACAAACGTTATTGCTAAAAAAATCACTGCTTCATATGTCCACATATTGAAATCCCGCCGTGCAGTTCAAAGTTAAAGAAACGACTCCCTCATCCACGGAAAAGCGTGAAAGTGTTTTTACATTCTGAAGATGACGAGGACAACCACTGCGCATGTCAAGAGCAGCAAACGGCTGACACTGGCTGCTGAGCCCGCGTTACACAAATCTCCTTCACAGCAGTTAATGTTGCAATCAACAGAAGTTCCCTTGTTGCATCCGGGGATTTTGTTCTTGGTGCAGAGACTCGAGGACCAACAGCCCTTGACAAATCTCTCGACTTTTATCCCCATGGCCTCTACCTTGGTGTAGTATTTGACGCAGCGGTCAGCGGGGCCCTTGCATGTGGCTTCCTTCAAAGAGCATTTATCCCAACCGCTTTTGGAAGAACATTCGTAGCACTTCAGTTCATGCGCAATGGCTACAGAAATAGAAAAGAAACATTTATTAACCCTATTCAGACTGGGATTTAATAGCACCCGACTACAGGCCTGGACTTAACCGTTAGCAAACACACGAAATGCGAGCCTGCTTTCCAAAATGTTCCAAACTTGCGAGTAAAAATACTAGCCACTAGCACATTTCTGCAAGTAGATTTTTATCTAATTTGCACTGTGTAAATCATGAAAATCTATGACAAATGAAACTATGATAATTTTCATAAACATCAAATGTGCAGGCTTTTCAGCAGTTTGTCTATCTGGCCCGGATCGATTCTGAACGAACTTTTCTGAACCACGAACAGCGTTTCTAGTGCCAAATGCAGTGTTTTATTTAAGAATCAAATTAAAAGATAATTTTGACAGATTGTAGCCTCTTGTACCCATTGTATTATTTGCTAGTATCCTTGAGCATTTGGCCAGTGAAAACTTATCCTACTAGCAAACAATTTCTGCGACTCAGATTATCTCTGCATCTTAACATAATCATTCCTTGGTATTATCCAGTAAGTCCTTTAATATATCCACTTTCTGGGACTAAGGGGGGTGGGGGGCGGGACGAAGACTGAAAGTTCAAGTCGAAGACCTAATAGTTTTATGATACATCGATATTTGTACCGGATATAAAACATGAGAGTCGAGACGTTTTTTCTCATATTTGATCACATGCATTAGTATGGCATTTATGATTCTACTTTCTATTACCAGAAGTGCCGAGAGGCCTGCTATGAATATAAAGTAACACAATTTGTATCAGCATTGATATCTGCATGTTCTATTCACGTACGCACCTGAAGAGGCTATGGCGAGCACCAAAAGGATTTGTACTTGGTTCTTCATTATCGGGTCTGCTAGCTACGGAAAGGGATATCATACAGTCAAACACACGAATTAAATTACCGTAAAATCCTACGTTAAAGCTCCCGGTTATAAGCCCTCCCTTAAATAAGCCCATCTACCTGCTAACAAAAATAAAATTCCAGTATAAGCCCCCCGGATATAACCCTCCTCCCCCTTAGCTTTTTGTTTGCGACGAAATAGAGAAAGATTTCGCTTGTTTATGCAAATTCTGTGTTTGTTTGGAAGTTTAATTTTACTTTTGTACTTTGTGGGAGGATGTCACAACCGGAAGAGGGACATTGTGTCGTTGGCAACTGACATATTAGAAGATTCGAGAAGCTACCTGTTAGCTTTTTATCGCGTTGGATTTTGCTACTTTCCAAGACTGCTTCAAATGTTGAAAGTGTGTCGTCTAACACGAAAATCAACTCGTTTATAAATAACAATAAATAGAGAATATTACATGGGCGCGCGGGTGTTGAAAATCTTCGAAGAACTTCTGATATCTTCGGAAAATGCTCGGAAACAATCGGAAGTTATATGTCTTGTGCCGCCTTAGGGTTACAAATGGCTGCGGCTATTAATTGACTAGAGAGTGCTACAGAGAAAAAATATTATTTTTCACATGTGACGGAATACGATATTTAATCACATGTGGATTATCACTTTAATAATAATAATAACTTTATTAATGTGTCAATGTATTTAGCTAAACTAGCTAATTGGGGACACCTACTCTAAAAATATAACGTAGTTAAAATTCAATGGAGTTAAAAGTGATAAGAATGAAGCTAAATGCTATTAGAACTATGTACATTATAACAATGGAGCTAGATACATTCCGCACAAAGTCCTGGTAATTTATGGCTTAGTGAAGAATAAATACAAATACTAACAGTATTTCGCCTAATGAAGGACTAATATTTACATTGACAACTGAGAAACAATTTGAGCGATGTGGATATGACGGTAAGTTATGCTTGCAACACAATATAGGCAGCCAACGGTATAGTATTTCAATAGAGGATGTCGGGAAGTGATTATTCCAGTGACGCAATCCGCTGGGATGTTTTCTAAATGAGTCTCGAGTCTCCGCCATTTTTCCAGATCACAGGCGCCAACAGAGTTTTAGTAAATAAGAGCAAATAAATTTAATCAATGTGAAGGAAAATTAATGGCACGAAATGAGAGTAAATATATGGGAAATAAAAATCATTCGAAAGATTGAATTCAGGGAAAGAAGACATTATTTATGAAATAGAATATTACTGTATACAGTACCATGGATTTGCCCGATTTCAGGAAAGTATTCCTCCAAACAAATCTCTAGCACAGATATCAATCTCTCTTTTGTGAGATTATCTGCTTCCATGTAAACATGAAACACTATAGCCTACATGTCAGAAAGTGTTTGACGACTTCGCACGTTGTCAAGAATAGAAGAGAAACAGAGAAACAGACGATCAGTATGTCAGCCAATCGGGGTGGACATTCTATTTCGTAATATCATGCAGCCAATCAGCGCGAACATTCTATTTCAGAATGTAAAACACCTGAGACAATGGCGGCTTGATCAGAGAAAGCGCCGTCCGGTCCAGAGGTTAGACTCGCGATCGGCCTCACGCTTCGCTAACTCATTTCTCCCTCTCAGTTTTGTTTTAGGCGCCCGCTTGAGCCGGTCTAACCTCTGGTACCCAGGGTATGCCATCCACGATCTCAGGAGGAAAAGTAGGGACTACTCGTAGTCTACCAAAACTTCGCCCAGACCATGGCGTTAAAACCACAACCAATGCAACACACAAGATCAAAGCAATGTTTTACTTCGTAAGAATTCATCTTTCAATGAAGTACTTTTAGAATGAGAATTATTTCCCTGATATTTACATTTATTTTGTGTCATGAATTACGATGGCGCCTGTGTCTAAACCTTGCATAATAAAATTTTTGCATATTTGATGATGGCGCTGTGATGACAGCTTTGGGGGGCGTATTGTTTACTATATCCACAAGATTCGGTTTTGTAACCCTCGGATTATATGCACCGGCATATTGCGATTTATATATGTAAGTTCAAATGCTAAGCGATATGAAAGCAGCCTGGCGTTTTTCCTGCACAAGATCGGGAACATGGAATTCAGTCATGACGCCCTAAAATCACAAATTGTCCGGAAACCTAAAATTAGTACATCGTTGTGCTGCACAGAAGCTAGCCGTAGTGAGTACTAATAGCCATTTTAATAGGCTTTCCACGGTATCTATGAGGCAAACTTGGCAACAATTACAGCAAATGTATGGGAAATGTATCAACTTTGATCGTCTATATCTGCTTTGCTAATAAACAAAACGCAAAAACTTTCGCTCAACAGCGACTGGCATTTGACACTGACATAACTGATTTGACCAACAAATTTTGATTGTTGTAAATAATTGCATGTTGATTCTAATCGCTTATAAGTAAGTACTGTACTGGCGCTCGATAACTGGTTGTAGAACATCATTAATCGTGCTTACCTTAACAACTGACTCGCCTCGGCTCACACACCAACACTAGACAACACCAATTCCAAATGACCAACGACCTTGATTCGGGCTGTGTTGTTATGACCAACATGTTCACTTAGTAACCAAATAAGGAGCCGGCTCATTGACAGACGTCATTCAAGCTGCTCGCCCCCTATCAAGATTATTAGTCATCATGCACGTGTCAAAATAGACAAAACATTCCTTTTTTATTCAAATAGTAACTTAGGGACGGACCCCCCCCCCCCCCATGGAGTAAAACTGTCCAGTTATCATCCATAAAATCACAGTGGATATCAACAGAAGTATGTTGAAAGATAAATTGTTGCTATGTGACGAAGTAGCCTCCTTTGAAGACAACTCAGATACAAAATTCTGGCAAATTTCAGATATCTGGTAATTTACAGATATCATATTCTTGAAGAGGATAAATCCAGTAATTTCAGTAGCCGTTGTGGCTAAAGATTATGGTAAATGAACATTGATGGCATTGGGAGTGGGTAGCACAGCAAAGAGTGGACAGAGAGTGTGAAAAACAAATTTCTACATTATTTTATTAAATATTATATTTTAGATTCATTCCTGGGCTCTCTCCTCACTCTGCTCAGTGCATAATTCACCATCATTCACTATCATTCACCATCATTCACCATATCCAATAGCCATTCACTTTCAGTTGCCTGTGGAGGAGGCTAGTGATGAAGATACACCTGACACACAATTATGGATCAAGGACGGATACAGGATTATCAGAAGGAGAGTTCAGGGGTGTAGAAATCCCCGACACACAATTATGGATCAAGGACGGATACAGGATTATCAGAAGGAGAGTTCAGGGGTGTAGAAATCCCCTAGCCCAATGCCAGGGACTAGCTAATTTTGTGAAGGTCAGGCTAGTACTTTTCAAGGGAATTTTAGCCCCTGGGCTAGTAACAATAAGACCCACATCATTTAAAGTCATTTACTGTGAATGACTTTGGGCTAGAAATTAAATCTTTTGAGCTAGTAATTGTGTGACCTTGCTAGCCCAGGACAAGCTCATTCTCAATACATTTTATACCCCTGGTGGTTGTATGATATGTACGAGAGGGAAGGCAAAGCACCATTGGCTCAAGGTGGTCTGGACTATAAAATACCTCTGAAAAATGTCTCCAAGGGGGGGGGGGTAACCCCTTAAACCTTCCCCTGGATCCACCCCTGTGGATAAATCACTAGCAAGCCTCAGTAATCATCGAGTTGTAAGGTCTCAAAATAATTTATAATTTTGAAAAAAAAAATTAACTTCCATGACATTGCCTTCAAAGCAATTTCAATCTACAGTTTTTCTAAAAAAATATAAAAAGGCAATTTAATTAATCATGAACTGAAAGTTCAAGTCTCAAACAATTTCAAAAAACGTTTTTTACAAGTTTTAAAAATATTAACTTCCATGGAATTTTCTTCAGAGCAATCTACAGTTTTTCTAACAAAACTTTAAAAAGTAATTTTATATTGAAATCATGAATTGATATTTTCAGTGACAGAAACTAGCACAAGTTTGAATTGTTTCTTATCTTTGGCATATCAGACACAAATTATGGCACAAAAACGTACAGCACATGAAATTTCTTTTCACGTCACTAATTTCTCAGTTCTTTTTCATTTCAATCCCAGCATATCACAAACAATACAATCAAGAAAATCTCAAGTTGATAAAATGAACTTGCATCAGAGGAAATCCCAATAACAACAATATGCAAATACTAGATGTATGATAACACTGCAGTCATTGCTACAAGCACCATGTTTCAACACACTCAATTTCCATTTGGTTGCTAGTGAAAATAGACAGCTGTCAAGAGATAATGTGAATAAACAAGAGATTGTTTCTAACCAAAGCCTGCTTTCAGCTATTTCTTGAAGTAATTTAGAACTGATCAAAATAGGGAGGATCTAATTATAATATTTATTGTCACTTAAAACTATGTATTGACCACTACACACACACAAAGATACATACATACTTAAAACTATGTATTGACCACTACACACACACAAAGATACATACATGCAAATAAAAGTAATCTGCATACAAATTTGTTGAATTTTCCAGACTATAAAAATGAATATGTTATACCAGGCTCTTTACAGAAACATCACTAGACAGTTCATTCATTTAGGAACCAAATCCTTTTTTTAAGATACAGCCAAAATTAATCATTATAACATGACAAACTTGCTTGATGAGAGTGCACTGCAGAAGTATGGTATAGTTTCTTTTTTATATATGCCAAAAAGTGATATTTTTTTCAGAGCAGACAAATTTATAAAATGTGTTCCTTCATAACAAGGAGTTATATTATAAACAAGTTGTTATCTTGAGAATTTTTTTTCGAAGCAGACAAATTTATAAAATGCATTCCTTCATAACAAGGACTGTTATATTATAAACATGTTGTTATTTCGAGATACATCGGAAATAAGTTTAATACCTCAAACCAATATCTAGTGATGCAAAGTGGCTTATTAAAAATGGTTCACTTCAAACACCAACAAGAACTACAAATTATTGCTGTAATTACTGAATTGACTTGTTTTAACAAAAAAAAATGTTGAAATTGCATGTTGGAATAAATTGGTCACTGTAGTGGACAAAAAAATGAACACATCAATTATTAATTTTGAAATACACAGAACAAATGAAATATCCGAACAAATGGTATATACAAATCGAGCCAGCTTCTTCAATTCTCATACAAGCTGTTTAAAACAAAATAATAAGTCTCTTTCTGTATAGAATTACTCACAGAAGCCCAAATAAAAACATCTCAACTCTTTCTGCTTTTGTTTTTTTAACACTGTTCCTAATCAAAACAATTGAAACATCTTCACATTATATTAGTGCCTCACTAATTCCAAAAGCTGTTATGCAAATTCAAAACTTTTCTGCCCGACAATTAGCAATATCATAATGTATTTGCTTGAGCAGAGTACGTTTGTGATATGTCTTAAAATTTAAACATCAAAGTCAACAACCATAGGGGGTGTGGATCTTCTCAGCCATTGCATGCTGTTGGACGACTCTATCAAAGCATTAGGCCTAGCAGGTGATTGCAAAGGTTTACAAGTATTCTTTATATTGTAAAATATAAATGCCACAAAGCTTCTCAAATAAATTAAATACTCAAATCACAATGGTATTGGTTTTTATAACTAAGACTTATGATAGCAAGTGCAATGACGCAAGAAAATGTAGCTTTGTTTTCCATCAGGTCATAAAGTTAATTTTTAAATACACACTAACCCCCAAACTAGTTAGTATTCAAACTGCAGACCATATTTTGTTTTATTTATGCTTCAAATAAATTTACTACGACAATTTACACAATGAACATGAAGCCCCTCTGTGGGGTAATAGAATGATCATTTTAGAATGATCCTTACGTAACAGGCTCGACAGATATATCTTACATACTTGCTGCTTTTCAAAATACAGGTTCTAGTCAACCCTAGTCTAATGTTTTAATATACCCAACTAGACAGAATTAAGCAATATGCTTTTGTTTTGTCTTGTATTCATGCATAATAATCAAAGTGTAAATAAAAAGCAGCAAATTTGTATATATATGCCTGCGATTTTTTACTGTAACTTCTAGCTAATAATTTATATATCACATTTTGAACATGGAATAGACATTATTGTGGAGAAAACAAATACTGTGCCTCTTTTAAACTCTTTTCTGCAGTAATCGACACCAGAGCATGCAAGAAATCATGACAATCTAACAGTCATAGGCTAGACAAACAAGACAAAGCCATGCAAATTAAATGCATATTGTAAAACAATAACAACAGTTTCAATGCATTCAGCCCCAAACACAGTTTGAATTTGACAGCCTTTGCAGCAATCACTTTCAATAGAATTATAAAGCAAGAAATATACTATTGACATAATTTGAAAAAATATAAATGCCCAGATACAAAACTTGGGCTTAAAACTATAATACTGAAATAATTTGCATATCTAAACAACGTTAGTTCACTTTCAAACAAGATGTTTATACGAATATAAATTACTTTTTTTTAAAACATAAACCGCCAAATAAACGGTCAATGGGCACATAGCAAAACTGTTTTAATTCAAAAATGAAAGCATGCTCCCCTGAAGGGGGGAAAATCACCATCTGAGTCCTATTTTGAAACAACTTTTAACAAGAATATAGATTTGAACACGGTCATACATTTCCGACGGAAAAAGTAACAATTCAGTCAGGAAACTTTTTACATCATCCACTCAAAATTACATTTAACAGGATTTCTGCTCTAGAACTGAACAGCTAACAAATAATCAATGCAACGATCTGAAAATTTGCCAATCACTTTCGCTAGAATAACTTTTCATGAAACTACTTATGTAGTGTCAACTCTTGACAGCTGGCATTGGATAACAATGAGTATAAGAGTGAACTTCTTCTTGCATATTAAAATATACAACTTCTACTCGGAGGAAGAAATTGCAAATTTTGAAACCCCGCTGGCTAAATAAATAGGTCCATGAAACATTAGTCGAATTCGTGCAGCGCAAAACACCCAGATGTATACGGTCAAAATGGCGGGTAAGATTACAACATGGATGAGATATACACAAAATCAAGACTCTTCGATGAAGTCAACATCATCGGAGTGAGAAACCGGTTCCCACAAAGAATAAACACGAACTACACATATTTTCATAGCTTAAGCTGTACTATTTGTAAAATCTCTTTATCGTCACTTTCGCAATTTCTCGTTTGCTTTGTTATGGCTGGGTAGATTAAAATATTCCTTTTGTCAATATTTGAACGGCATTCGACACGAGTAGGTGAATGTTCCTTCAGACTTTCTTGTCTGGTCGATGTTGTAATAAGAATATTTTCAACGAGCAATGTTGCAAAAGCGACTGCTAATTTATCTAACTGATATATAATCCTAAATCGCTAACTTCATAAATTTCTCATATACTTTTTACTTTTAGCAAAAAACACTATAATAAATATTGTACTATTTTCTAACTATGTGTGGATACCAGTTTCTTCTACCCCTCGATGGTTTAACCTCGCGTACGAACTTACAAAATCTCGCTAGATTCACCTTTCAAATTCTACGTAAACAATCAAAGTAATGATGAAAAATTAATGTTTTTATGATCGCAGTGAGAAAATTCGGCAGAGTTATATGCCGAATTATTGCGAGTCTCGGCTGTTAGCCACACCTATATGTTAGTAGCAAATGAACTCCAAGTCCACGCCTAGAATTTACTTTAGTTGCTTTCCCCGAGACATTTCTCGACTCGGAAAATGCCACATTAAACGAAGTATGAAATCTACATCTTTTAAAAACGCTGAAATGAATTGGTTGCGCATCATACACAAATAGACAGCCAGTTCGACGGTAAACAACACCGCTAAAACTATATGAGGCGTGAAGTTCACTATCTGTGATAGCTATAGCACCACATGTTTTTGAACTCTCGAACAATTTCATCGGTTACTATAAAGTGGAGTGAAAGAGAAATCAATAGCAACTCCGACATTTCATATTTTCACACGAATACCATCTAGTTCTACACTAAACCTCGTACTCACGAAAGAGCGTAACGACACCAAAAATAATTATTGTAGAAACGTTGGCGCCTTTGCGCACATTCTAAATGTTCTTCGATCAATAAAGCGTCCAGCTAAAATTAAAATTAAGGATTGTAAGCTTACAGTTCATTGGGCTATTCCTCCGCCGGTTTCTCTTCCGTCTTCTCGTCGCTCGGGCTAGCTTCTGCTTCGGCTGCTGCCGTTTCTACTTCAGCTTTCTCGTCTTCCTTTTTCTCCTCTTCCTCTGCCGGCTTTGACTCTTCAGCCGCCTCGCCTTCAGCTTGCGCGCCTTCCTTAACCTTTGGCGCGGCCTCTTCATCTTCTTTTTTCTCGGCCTCGTCACCCGATTTCTCTCCAGCTTCGCCCTCCTTTTCGGCACTACCCTCGCCTTCTTTCACCTCGGCAGTTCTCGCCTTCTTCTTTTTCCTGAAGCTCAGTCGGCTCTTGGGTTTAAGCTCTTCGACGTGCTCCTCGCTACAAACGTCGCCATAATCCGGCCAGTAATTCCACTTCATTCGATCGCAGAAGTCAACCAAATTCTTCAACTCCTCTTGGATCAACTTATCTTGTGGTGAGCCAGGGGAACCATAAACGAAGTTGGCTAGGAGACCAAACATCGTACAATCGATAGTGGTGGGCTCTGACCCCATGAAGAACTCCTTGTCGCCTAAAAACGAACTGACGGATCGAAGGTCAGTCTCTGCAATGGAATAGATTTCTTCCTTCGAATGCTTGCCGATACCATGGGCTTCCATACACTTAATGCACTTATTCTGATCGAGCTTGGGTCGAAGGGAACTCATGATAGGCGCCATGTTATCGTAGTATTTCTTGGTTTCTTGGTAGTTATCCACCCAACGATAGTAGACCAAACTCCAATACGTATTCTCGTCGACCATGGTCTGAAAGGCATGACACACAGCTCTCTGCTCTGACGATAGCTCCGAGTCGGGATCAATCTCGAATTTCTTATTGATATACTTGATGCAGAACTTGGCGTCCTGCACTTTGTCGCCTTGGTACTCGATGCAAGGCATTTTCACTTTGTTGGCTGTTAGCTTGGTCGCGTACACATTCTCATAGGGGATCTTATTCATTCTAAGATAAGTTTCCAGCGATAGGCACGATGGAAGACTGTTCGGAACGTTTTGTCCTGGAGGTGGTTGATGTAATTTCAGTTTAGGAGGCGCAGTGCCATTTTCTTCCTTTATGGCTTCGCCTTCAACAGCGTCCTCCTCTCCCTCTTTCGGCTTTTCTGTCTCTTCTTCGCCCGCTTCGGGCTTGTTTTCTTCGACATGATTTCCCTCAGGTTTTAGATCTTCATCCACCTTAACCTCCAACTGTTCAGCCGGCGGTGCCTCAACTTCTGTAGCCATTTTGATACAGAGAAAAAGCAAAACTCAAACGACAACTTCGTTTCCAACTTCAGGATACAACGCCTAGCTTGTACAATGGATGAAAAGCCAAGCC
Source organism: Epizoanthus scotinus (assembly GCA_024757865.1). Taxonomy (NCBI): domain Eukaryota; kingdom Metazoa; phylum Cnidaria; class Anthozoa; order Zoantharia; family Epizoanthidae; genus Epizoanthus; species Epizoanthus scotinus. The sequence continues at coordinate 12,080 of JANUFV010074428.1, forward strand.
CAAATACTGACCTTTGCGATCGAACGCTCCACGCGTTATTTGCACGTTTCAAGCTTTATAAATTGACGGCTTTGTCAGTTTCTAACCAATCACAAGGCTGGTTTTGAAATATTGGCCAATCACATTGTACAGCGTTCAAAGTATAATTAGAAAATTTAGTTGTGACAAAGTACTGGGTGTGATAAACTAAAGAGATTTGTGGGGGGAGCCATTGGGAAATTGTAAATTCTTTTGAAAGGCAACTGGTTCTATACAAATAGAGCTATTGATAGCGCTGAATGGAGTGCCAAAAAGTAAACAGAGTGCCCATGACAGGAAATATTATTCGGTACAAGTACAGCCCGTGATTGGGTACTTGTCAAAGTTGTACTTGACACCGACGAACACGATCAAAAGTTCTAATTTGAAATTTCATATTCCTGCAAGCTGTGTATTGGTCAAGCCAATGATTCCTTGTAGAAGCATGTTTATTAGTACAAAGTATTTCGAAATTTATTTAACTATATACAACTAGCGTTACACCAAGTTATATGTCTTGTGTGAAACTGAAAGCGATTTTAGTATTTATTCCAAACAAATTAGCTTCACGGTCTTTCAATAAACGGAAAAGTTCCATCTCAATTTTTCCGTCTTCAAATGTTTCAATATTCGAGTGTATTCACTGCCAGTTTGGGGTCCGGATAGAAAATACTGATTCAAACTGTGCTCACACAAGTAACAAGGGTTTGACTCTATACACTCCATTGAACACTTTCGATAAACAAAAATCCCGTGATACAAATTATCATAAAATTATAAAACTGAAACTATTAATATTATGCAAGTTACAGTTTATGCAAAAACATTGAACTTAAAAACGCTTTTTCGAGTTCAATAAGAAATAGCTAGAATCTAACTAGCTCTAATTTTGTCAACTCTGACAGCTTTAAATTTAAGCGGGCGATACTCAGTCAAATAGCTGATTATGTGATAAGGCGGCAAAGGAGTTTGTAAACAGTTCAAAATGGTTAAAAATTATATTTAAATAGTTTTAGTGCCAGGGTACAACTTTGTTATAACATAATATTGATATAAGTTACAACAAGCCTTTTCGCGTATTTATTTGAGTATGTCGCAGTCCAAAGTTTAAAACTTTGGACTTTTGGCAAAATAATTTGTCTACTTTGGTTCATGTCCAGATTTCGACACCCGGGCGCGCGCTCATTCATGTGACAGGATTCATGCATTCAATTCAAGGTTAAGAGCAAGAGCAAGGACCCCAGGACCGGATGCATAGAAGTGCTGTTGAAGTTGTCTATTTTTGGAACGGATAAAATACTGAATTCTTCCGGAATCTGTATCTGATTCTATATTCTATGTCAGATCAAGATTTTCACAAACCATGGTCATCTAATTTTTTGAAAAAATCAAAGTATTTTAAGGAATAATGCTATCACTAAAAAATTAATTATATTTATATTTATTCACCTGCCATTGTTCCGTTTGATACATTCAGGAATACTAATTTATTGTTGCATGTAGTTGCATATATAAAAAGTCTATTTCTGTCTCTGATGGAGTACCTATGATCGGTTTGTACCCGTCTCGGGGGTTTTGTATGGAACTCGTGGTAACGAAAACTTGTCCATCCAAAATTTGTCATGTTTTGCTGTGCCTCCCCCTCAAGGGGAGTTTTGTTTCGTGTGGGCCAATGTCAGGGAAAGCCCCGGACTTTGTAACATTATTCAGAACAAGAAATATTCGAGTCAAAACGTCATCGAGGCACGTGCGGGAGTTTCATTATCACCTCTAGGTATCAAGCTACTTCTAAATTGTACTATCCGAGTAGATGTAGACATTTCTCATCAATTATGAACAAAAGGCGAATTACTGGTACAATATTGCCAATACTGGCACTCCATTTCAATACACCAATGTCCTCTGTTCAGCACCAACAATAAGTGCGCTGTTTTACACCTATTCCAGTTATTTGTTCGCTAATTCCCGAATATTAAAAACATCTCTTGTATTGCCACATATATCCGGTTCTATCGTGGCTAATCGCCACATTATCCCACGCCTCAGATAATTTATAGTCGTAAGTTCAGTATCCGAAGCAATCGTACCAATACAATCTCTCAAACAAATGTTTATATGACGAGCCGCTGCTCCGTGCCGCGCATTTCAGCTCTCTCTGTTATCCTAGTCATTGTATCCTTGGCTTGCCGTTCCAAAAAGACATATCGGTATTTGCAATTGACAAATAGAATATTTTCAGTTGTTGACCTGTTGGAATGATAGTCATGGCTGATAATCAAGATACTTTAACAACGCACAGCACCGAATGTTTTACTCCTTTGCTCGGCTTTAGATTCTTAAAATATGCCCGTGGAGTGAGACTGTGAGACGCGCCCAGAGACGCGACGTGAAAGCGGATGTAACTAGGAGGGATTCGTCGACCTGCGGTTCTTGTCAAAATTCCATGAATTTCGTGCCAGAGTTGAGCGAGTTTGGATAAAGACCTATAAAAGAGCAGCCATGTTCACACACCACAGTCGTGTTCCACTCCCCTCCCCCGGCTCGGTTTGCGTTTGCTGGTGAATTGAAGCGGAAGCTGAAGCCGTGTCTGCCCTTCCGTGAACTCGTGATATGATAGGGCAGCGCTGCAGGGGCGTTCAGGCTCAGATTTCTTGCATTGGGCGTGAGATATAGATAGATTGCGCATGCTGAGACACTCTATCAGGCATCTTGAGTTCATACTTCGGGTGTTTATTAAATTTCCGTACTTTAAGGGTGTCGTTATCCGTAAGACGTTTTAAAAAAATATGTTATTCAGTATGTAATAATATACGTCCCCTGTAGGGGAGGGGGGGGGGGCGTTTGTTAGATACAACCGGGGCATTTTTAAAATAGAAAGGGGCGTTTATCATGTCATATCACGAAATGCTGATTTGACCGTGGCGTCTATAGATAGGAGGTGTTTAGTAGAGATTGGACGTTTAGTAGATAATTTACGGTAACTAGTTTTGCAAGAGTTAGTGATTGCTGGGCAAACTTCATTCCTCAAAATATTTCTTACAGTCTCCGGCCATTGATTTTCGAAATTTGTCATTTTTACTCAATATCTTCATCTTTTCATCTTGCCACGCGCCATATCATTATAATGTACCACTGAAACCGATAATAGTTTTATGATAGATAAAATATTATTTACCCAAAATTATGGTTCTGTTAAGTTTGTTGTTTAAAATTGAAGTTTTTCAACTGGTTGTTGTTAAATCATTTGTTTGTCTTTATATTGTAAACTGCTTGGCTGAGAAACAAACTCGCCAATATTTGTTGAACATTTGCGAATTGAAGATACTGATTTTCCAGGGAAGCACTGATCTCAGGCAATTACGGTAATTTGGTTTACCTTTGATGTAATAATATTTATACTCATAAAATTAAAAACTTGATTTAACAAGATTTAAAGGAGCTATGTCACGGTAATGCGCATGCTCTCCAGTCATTTAAAGAACAAATCTTTCACAGTCATGAAACACAAGTTGTAAGCTCAACAGGATAACAAGATAGGATAAAAAGGTTAATATTGTGAAAACAAAGTGTCTAAATGCAGAAACATAATTTTAACAGCGAATAGATTTAACTTATTTTTAAATATCTATCCTGGACCGAGATTTGTAATCCGTTTTAATCTTCCCCAATTTTAACCATCCACGTTTCTTTATGATCACGACTTATCATAATCTCTCTTATGTTTTTTCTACCAGGTATTTTTAGATTTTTTTTATTTGTGGAGAATTTCGTACATCACAAACGTACATCTTGATCTGCCATAGAATATAGAATACCTTAAATAGGCATGACATAGCCTCTTTAATTTTGAGCATGTCTCGAAGGCTTGTTTCGCTGTATTTCTGCAGATACACGTAACTTGTGACTGACCATAGTAATATCAATACATTTTGTACACAGTTTTGTAAATAACACAAAATTGGTCTTATTTGTTTTTTTCGTCGTGAGATACTATAATAATAATAATAATAATAATAATAATTATCATAATAATAATGATGATGGTGATGATTATAATAATAATAATAATAAAAATAATAAGCACGTGACAGTAAAACTGGCAAACTTGTGGCCCTCCTAGCAATGTCGCAATAGAAACGTTACATGATTTTAAAAATGCTACCTAAACTGTACTGTCTACACTACTATCATTGCTATCTAGCAATTTACAGGGAGTATATAAATATAGGCTTAGAAATACAAGTTAAAATTTCACAAAATAAGTCTAGAAATATAAGATTATTAGTAAAGACTATTGCTTTTATGATTGCAAATGAGATGAACAAACAATTCTAACAAGGCAACTAATCGATCGATAACAAAACACACACAAAAACATGTAAACTCACAACAGATTACATTTATAAAGAATTCAATCAAAATGCCCAGTATTCTCTGAGTAACATGCTCTTTGGATAATTACAGCAAGTTCAGACAAAGAAGAACCTGCAAATATATGTTGAACTTTGTATTGACAAGAAAGACTCGTGTGTGAGTCCCCACGGGCCAATAAATGCGTTTGAAACCCGCCGTCTGTGTGGGTAGGCCTGTGAAAACGCATTGTCCCGAGTTGATGGCACATGAAATTAACGGAAAATATGTGGATTGCACGCAATTCCGTATAGATCCGCCTTCAAACGAAGTTAACACCAAAAACTGTAGATTTGTTCATTTCTTCCTGTAAGTATAGTCGTTTCAGCCATCCTTGATTGAAATGTTAAGATATATTTTAAAAAAAATAAGTTCGAGTTATGTCATTTTTGAAAACCTATCTTACTATAGAAAATTAATGACGCACAGAGGTTGCAAATTAAAACAACACGTCATCTAATTAACGCGGATTGCCAAGCAAATCTGAGATAAATTAATTTTGTTGACGCGATGACGCAAATTAGCGCCAACTTAATTAACGCGAATTTTGAAATTTTGAGTTAATAACGGTGCATCGTTAATTTCCTGTAGTACGGTACTCGTTCTCAAACGCTCCTTTTCATTTGATAACACAACGTTTATCTGTGTTTTCGAAATTATATAGCACGACGATTGTCTTTGTGTGGCCTGCAGTGATATAAAAGGGAAAAATAAATTTCATTTTATAGCGAAAAGGTTACTAACCTCTACCAAACTTCATTAATATTTGCCAAACCAAAGACTAGTGTTTTGACGTGCTCTGATTGATTGAACAAACTATGGTTCAGTGGAGCGCTATTCATCTCAAGACGTTCATGCATGTCCATATACAAACGTGCTCCCAATGTGTGAAGTAAATTTTGCTTTTTCATGAATCATTTCAGTTTGCAAATCACTACAACAATTATTCCCTTCAGTGTCGGTGCCTAACGAAAAATATTCATAACTAGTCACCTCCACTTCAGGGAAAAATTGTTAATTATTTACCGCCTTCCCAACGATGAAAACAAATATTTGTTGTTCTGGAGATTGGACTCAGTAATAAATTATGTTGCTATGGTCTGTAAATTCTCATACAGAATCCTATCATCAGAATTTTGTGTTGATAAGTCTTGAGATTGGAAACGAGTCATGCGTGCAGTCCAGACAGGTGCTTTGTCTAGCATGATGCCCGAAGGCATTTATATCGGAACTGATATAAAATGCGTCTTGTAGACGCTTTCGACTGCATATATCAGATTCCACAGGATATAATAATAGTTTATATAGTTCAATATTATCAAAGTGAAATATCTTCCAACACCACTTAAAAACGGGGTTCGGATTGTTTCTGTAGTAAAGGTCATCAACCAGTACACTCTTTTTTTTTTATAAGAATATACTTTATAAGAATATCGAGGCTGAAATTGGGAAAATTTTAAGAATATTTTAAGAATAA
>JANUFV010074429.1:0-10766 GCA_024757865.1 Epizoanthus scotinus
CGGCTATTGAGAAAGCGCGGTCCCCATAGGTAGCAGAAGCTGACTTGGGGACTGTAAGAAGGCATTGAGAGCGGGATGCATGTTGCATTCTATCCAGTAAGAAGATTATGGTCGCTGTGCTTGAGATTGTCTTGATTTAGACCCACATGTAATGGCTGCACCTCCCCATTGTTCAGCTCCAATATCGATGTGCAAATAATATAATGCAGTGAAAGATCGAAGATCTAGAAAAATATAAAAATAATTGTCATGAACAGCCTGAGATGGGAGAAATATTTTGATAAAATAAGAAATTATTCTTGCACTTTCTATTTTTGAACCATGTTTTCTATCAGAGTGGGGGCTGGTAACAGCATAACAATAATATGGCAAACAGAAAATGCAATTATAATTTAGACAAAATGAAATGTATATCAGGTATAGATAGTATTTCTTGCGAGAATTTAATTCGCAGATTTGTGTATTGTGAAATTTACCCTTTCACTGCCAGCATGTCTATCAAAATCTGTTTTCTCCTAACAAATATAAAATTAGTTTATTGGTTGTGAGAATAAATTATTTAAGATGAAGGGCAAAATTATCTTGAACCTATTTATAACAAATGTATGGAGATAGGTAATGAGACAGAAACATCATTTGGCACTTTGGGAGTGAAAGGCTTTTTAAAATTTTAGTAATTTTGTAACAATATAACAATCAAATATTAAGACTGCGTGCTGGTTACTAATCTTTCTTAATAATAATAATAATAATAATAATAATAATTTATTTATATAGCGCTGGTTCTACTAAATTCTTACAAATCATGATAATTTGTTCAGTCTCCATCACTATAGACATCAGATTCATCATTTCAGTCAGCGCAGCCTTGAAATCTCATGCATGATTGTAACTGCTAGTCTCTTGACTTGTGTATTTTTTCACTGGATTAAATGTTGAAAGTGATACTGTCTATTTGCAATTTTTGGTTGTTCATTTAAAAACTTAAAAGTATAGGGGGCGAGGGTGCTATTTTGAAATAAAAAATGAAATTATAGGCCAGGTTAATTAATCGCTTTCTTTATTATAATAATACGTTTATTTACCCATATCGTGGCATTAATGTACGAGTCAATTCCATCCGCGAGCACCCCCCCGGTCAAACCCAGGGCATTTGATACAAGATTAGTCCCGGAGGGCCGGTCATTTGTCAGTTAATAGTGTCCCGGCCCCCGGGCATTTGAAAACAACAAAAAACCTGCATCGTAACATCCTGTCGTCATTTCCAACGGCGCTCAGAAGCCAAGGGTTTCAAACACCGTCATTTTGGAATAAGTATAGCATTTATCGACCATAAAAAGACCAATAAAAACAATAAAACCATTTGCTTTGTCTTTGTCCGTTCGGAGTGTCTTATTTCGTGACCCTATTCACCATGTGAGAGCTGTGGAGAGCTGTAGAGCACAGTAGATGCACAATGTGTTGTATAGTTTGCGTTCCCATTGCTATATGCAGTTCGTTTGTGCAGTTCTTTTGAGCTGAAACAGTTATGTTTATTAAAAAAAGTGCAACTAATATTTTTGTATATTGGTCTGATGGACTCGGGGGCCGGGCATTTGATCCTCATAGTGCGAACGGGGGGTGGGGCATTTGTCAACAAAAGGGCCGAGCATTTGTCCAATTTTTTCATATGCCCGGGGTTTGCCCGGAGGTTTGCCCAGGGGGGGATGCTCGTGCTGGAATTAATTCGCACATTAGTTGTACAGATCCACGAGTCACTGTGCATTAAGCGGCTTGATTACAGTTAGACGGAAACCAACATCAATCGTATTAAATTCAGCGGAGACTAATTTTAGCGAGTATTAAATTTTGACCCACTTGCTAAAATCGCTAACATTAATATTTAATAGCTGCTAACAATAGTAGCATTAAGGTATCAAACGTTTTATTATTCAACTAATGCTCTTCCCGGCACGACATATTGTAAAATCTAAGCTTTAGCAATATATTGCAAGAATAGTGGCGCTAATACACTCTCACGGCCAATAATGCAAAAATATATATTTTTTCAATTAGTTGAATATAGTTATCACATGTTTTCCCCCATAAAAAAACATTTGGTTATTGCATAAAAATATCTGAGATTTATTTTTCCAAGAAAGAGGATATCCACTAGGAATATTTTAAAAATATCGAATAATCTGCGAGCCTCGATTATGTTAACTAGGATTCTAAAAATTTGCTGAGTCCACCTCCGACATTGAAGCAGCTGATACATGTTACCTTAGAAAGGAATCTCGAGTCTTCTCGAGCCTGACCTGTTGTGTCCTTTTATATGGTAAAACGTTATACCTGGAGCGAAAGGGTCGGCTGCACTTGTCTTGAATTTCGCAGATGTTCTTTCTCATAAAAATGTTTTAAAAATATATGTATTTTTCCAAAGTGTGTTTATCTACATGCAGAACCATTTGCAAGCTACTCAATTTTGTCTCAATCGCGTTTCCGGTTCACTGCTGGTTATAATCAGTATAATTATTTGCGCATCATCTGTGTGCCATCGATAACGACTATACAAGCCACGATTAAAATGGGATCTAATTGTTACTTAAAATATGGTAGTTAAAAATATGGGCAGTTTATTTTTTAAAAACTTGGTTCCGATGGCATCCGTCTCTTTACACATGTTTTGACCATCCGGATGAGGTCTTGAAAAAACTGGCGAGATGAACGTCTCTGTGTGTTTATATGAGCTGGTTAGCGGGGTGCAGCTAATGGATTGTTGGTGGCGTGATAAATCAGGTGTGCAGTTTCAATAAACTCAGACGATGGAAATGTTACGGATGAATGCCAATGTTCATCCTAGGATGAACTGTTTATATGGGAAATCGAGTGGCATGCCGTCATACTGTCTAGCCTTACCAGGATCCGGGCAGCTGTTCGCCGAGATCTCGGCAACCGGGCCAGCCTTCCGACCCAGCCTTCTCGTATAAGCTAGGGAAATAAGCATAAGGCGAGATCTCGCCTAGGCGAACCGCGCTGGCCTGCCCTGCATATAAACAGGCCCTAAAACGACTTGTAACATAATTTCTTGCGGTAAAGTTGTATACAGCAAATATGTGGTTTACTGCACGTAACCACAATCTAATCCTTGTATTTTCAAATCGCATAAATTTTGAGGAAAACCGTTTTGTGCTAGCCAATCAAATCGATGTAAAAACAGAGTTGCGTATGTTACGTGTTTTGCGGAGGAAAATCGCTTCTGTGTGCATTTTATATCAGTCGATCTATTATACCACCGTAAATGATCACAACGAACTCATTTGCCATCAAATTGCAGAGGTCGCTTTAGCTTTTGTAAGTTTTTGAGCGAATGGGGGTAGTGCCAGGCTCCCCTCTTCTGTTTTGTTCCTCGCAACCACGCATGCGCAAAAGGCGACCAGCTGAATGTTTAGTTGTCTTTTTGAGTCTATGGAAACAGGACATGAGATCGACAAATTGTTTTAGCTCTTTGACCGGAGAAACCCCACGAAAGCTTTCGTGTCAGACGTAAGAATTATAAACCATAGTTGTTAATTCTATGGCTTCCAAGAAGCTGGTATTCGAAGCGGGCTCGGGGCGCGAAGAAATCGAGGTACGTTTGAAGATGTGGTTTTCTGTTTCTACGTCAAAATGACAGTTCGCCTTTCCATGATTTAGAATATTAACCTTTTGTAGCGCAAGCATATAGTTTTTCTCCATTCTAGTTTCCAAATTGTCATAATTATTTTGCTGTGGTTGCAAACGACTGTGTTTTCCGGTGGTGATTTGTTGTGGTTGTTGTGGCTTAAATCCGCGGACAATTTTTTCAACACTTGCATGCACTGTGACTGTCTATGACTATCTGAGTATAGATCTTCCTTTCAGTTATATTTGATTTCAAAGCGACCACTGAGGTTTCACAGCAGTAATCGCTTCAATTAGACAATAATTGTGTGTCGTAGGGCAGGAGAGTATTGCCAAAACTTTAATTTTAAAATTCCAGTTCAGAAAACCGTATTTCTGCCACAAATCGAATGATTCCGACTTCTGTTTATAAATAATCAGTCAACCGATGTTCGAATTGTTCGTTAACTAGTATAATTATTAACTGGCGCATGTCGATCTCATTTGAGAACGAGAACATTAATATCTATAGAATCTTTATCGTAGACTATAGATCTTTATTATTGAAGTTCAAACCATCAGGTACATGATATCGATCTTGCCAAGATTGTAGCTGAAAATAAAGAAGACAACATCGAGAGTTTATATAGATTATAGTACATTTTTAAAAATAGTAAAACTCGGCAAGATCGATAGACGATCGATATAATCATGATTTCGGCCTGGTGTATGTCTTCGTCACCCTATATTTAGTATAAAATGATTCTATATATTTCACATACTCGCCACTGCGGAATATTCACTTGTATAATTATCATTCCGAGCTTGTTGTCATAGCAGATTATGTGGCTTGGAAACATACCAGTTTCACATGACCGTAATTACACGTAGCTAGATAATTTGCACGTCCAGGTGTCTAGCTCGATTTTTATTGCTAATTTGGAAATTATTTTGAAATATTTTACATGAGTGAAGTTGCACCATTGTTTATTAATTATATAAGCGAGTAAACATGTTTGCCTTTGCATTTATATTTCAAATTTGCAAATAAATGAAAACGTATTGATCACTTTATCAGTTAATCCTTTTTTTCAAAATATTTTTTGATTAATGCTGAAAGGTCTTGTAGTTGTAGATTATAAATAGAATATAAGAAAAATGAAATAAATTCTACCAATTCTATAGTTAGTAAAGAAATAATGATTAATGGGCTTTACACCGATGATATGTTACTATAAAATACATCTTTTAATATGTATTTCAAAAATCAAAACAAACTGTCAACTGGTAAACTCTGGTGGACTATAGTTTTGAAAAAAACTAGGGATTCTACATCGGCGAGTAGGTCACATTAAGATATATTTAATCAACTGTAGGAGTTGATGTTATGCTGTTCGCTGTGAGGGTGGTAGGTTTGAGCTGACGTTTCGAGTATTAGTCCTTCGTTAGCTCTGACGAAGGGCTAATGCTTGAAATGTCAGCTCAAACCTATCACCCTCACTGCGAACAGCATAACATCAACTCCTACAGTTGATTAAATATATGTCAACTGGTAAGCCTGCTTATCTTAACATTATATACATTTACGAAATCCCATTGATAATACCAGATAATCCAACCAACACTAATATTTAATTCATGTTAGAAGTGACCAGAATTTTTATTTTTTTAATTGAAATTTGTCGAAAATGGAAAGGAATGTAAATTTTTATTAGTTTTAACAATTATGTGGTTAGGATTTTGTTAGTATTTTCTATGTATTCTATAGATCTAGAATATATTACTGCAAATTTGGCTTTTTCATTGCAAATGCATATCAGAAGAAAATGCTGACACATTATATATGCTTTATGTACTTTGTGTAGTTTGTACAATTGTTATTATATATCATTGATTGATGCTTTCGCAGGTTTCCTGGCTACTCAGTAAATATTTTAAGGAAAACAAAGATTAGTGTTTGTAATAGAAATTTGCTGTCTCAAGCTGCAGCTGCCGGGTCACACAGAATACATGATTAGAAAATTAAAAATAACTGGAGAGAAAACCTGTAAAAAGTTATTTTTACAAATTAATTTAATCTATTTACAATTTACTGTAAGACCTAAAATGTGTTCCATATAAATTGAAGACTTTACAATTTTATTGTACAAGTTTGCTAGATATAATACTAGTACAGCCAGGACAGGAAATGGAGTTATAATTAACATATTTCCTGAAAGATTTATAAAATCAATTTAGATTCTATCATATAATATTTGTGGTCAATTATGACTGTCAAAAAAAATAATAGTTAAAGATCGAGCTTTTTATATAATTATTAAGATATGAAATTATTTTTCTTGCTATAGAAGTTTAACTGAATGATTTATTTTGTAATCAAACTGTTGTCCACAATTTTTTTGTAAAATTCCCTCAATAATTTTTGGAAAGACATTTATGAAGATTTGATGAACCTTGAATTAGTCAAAAGAAATTATCTGCCCCAACAGTCTCTGCTGCCCAGGTTATTTTTAGAGTTTTGCATATTCTTATTCTGGAATGGGAATACGTGGAATGTATTCTGGCCATTCTGCTACTCGATTCAACAGAGTACACAGAAAAACTGAATGTATTCCAAGTAAATATACGTACAACATACAACATCACATTTGAATTGATTGCACAACAGTACTAATCAATGTTCAGTGTCCCGACACCTACAAGAAAAACACATGGTCACACAATATTTGATCACATGTATAAACTTACTAATGTCTATAAATGTCACACAAGTAATACAAAGTTATGAAGTCCACCTGGCTAGTAATTAAGTTTCAAAAGCAACAAATCTCATTTCACTGTCTACTGTCTTGTAAAGTACACAATTCATCCAAAAATGTCTTCTTCTGGACATCAGGTTGAAACAAAATTAAAAAACCTTTTTTAAATTTGCAAATATTTTAATACCGGTATTGAAACATCAGATACATGTAATATAAAAATAAAAATGTATACAATCATGTACTATATATTAATAGGAATTGATAACGGTTGGAATCTGAGATCAGTATCTTTATCTGCATATTTAATATTTCATACAAAAAGCAAATTCGTAAAACCAGGAGAAACCAAAATCATAATTCACAGTAGACTTTAACACTATTTAATCAGGGGTCACTGAAGTTGTTGTCATGACTGTGTATTGAGCTTTGCAGCTTAATTATATTAGACAAAGTTTATAGCTAACTGACTTAATTAACAACATAATCTAAAGAGACATAAGAATCTGTACCCTGATTTTTGTCTTATTTCTTTCCAGAAATGTTTGCAAGAAAACAAAACTGTTGCAGAGCTTGTCTTCATAAGCTGCAAGAACTTGACGTCAGAGGATATTCAAGGGCTGACAGAATGTATCAATCCAGAGTTAACATCATTTGCAGTTCGTGGTTCAAGCACTGTTGATGATGCTGCCCTCGTCAAAGTATCAGGCAGCTGCTGTAAGCTGCGTAATATAAACCTTACTGGAACACTGAAAGGAGTGACACATGAGGGTATTGCTGCAATCGTTAAGAACTGTCAAGAATTAAAATCGTTAACAATTAGCTCCTGTGAGTCTGATGACGAGGCAGGTGAAGAAGATGAATGGACTCTTGGTGATAATTTATTTGATGCGTTTTCTGTACGAGAAAATCACAGCATTGCATTGGAACATTTTGGTTTATGTGGATTTGTTGATGTCACATTTGATGAACTAAAGAAGTTTTTGGTATCTATTAAAGACAGTGTTGTGTCATTGGACTTAAGTGAGCTTCAATGTATTAATGACAGTACGGTGGTTGAAATTGGCGAGATAATGCCAAATCTTACATCAGTCTCTTTCAGTCACTGTAAATTGACCGATCAATCAATCAAGGAGTTTTGTCTAAAATGCAAGTTATTACAATCCGTTGACCTCAGTGGTTGTGAAAATTTGACCGATGAGGCAATCATTGCGATTGCTAGAAACTGTGTCACATTGAAGAAAATATGCTTTGCATGGTGTTTAGCTGTTACTGAAACTGTATTGGAAGAGCTGGGAAGGCATTGTCCAGCGTTAGAGTCAGTTGACGCATCACAATGTGATATTAAACATATTCCATACCAATTCACAAAGCTTTCGTCTCTTAAAGAGGTGCGTGCTGATGGTTGCAGTTGCATGAAATGCCCCCCATTAAACATTGTGGAACAAGGATTGGATGTTACTCGAGAATTTCTTCACGAGTGTCATATTCAAAGCCGATGCAGGGTTGCATTTGTTGGGAACAGGGGGAGTGGGAAAAGCAGTCTAGTGCTGTCATTGCCGACACTTGCTCTGGCGGTGTCTGATGTGAGCACAGATGGTGTACACTCAGAGTTCTGGAGACCTTGCTGTGATCTGTCAGGTAGTGCATGTAGATAATCTTGTATATTATAATTATAACAGTCTACAATTTAAAATGATCTAATCTTAATAATAAATATAATGATAATATATATTATTTAAAAAAAAGAATAGTGTAAAAATTATGTAAATGACTTTGTATGAAAATTTAAATTCTCCCATGTGTTATAACTTTTAAAAGATATAAATTAATAAAGGAATCAATTAAGGAGAACTGAGATCTTCATCAATAGTCACTTATGTCGTTTTTGCACTGACTCTAATGCAATTAAATGTGAGACTATTTTGCACATACACTGTACATGTACATATGATATAATTACATGTACCGGTATATGTCAGTTGTATTCAGTGACTTCAATTGCCGTAAACAGGGGTGTAGATTGAAGCCGGAAGCTGGCAAAAATAACCGACTGGAGCGATGATTTTACCAGCTGCGAAAGACACATATATGCCCCTGGACTCCACTATTACTATAAACTCATGCCTTTGGCACTCAATTACCCACCTATAGCAGTCAAATTTCCATCTGTTTGAAATCTTCGCTACATCCCTGTGTAAATCCCAGTGTATATAAGCAACTATGTTGATAAGCCGACCCCTGTTTTCAAGGTCAATATAGTCTGTGGGTTTTATGTCTTACTCTTTATTTAAGCCGACCCTCCCCCCCCTCCCCCCCCTTGTGGAGGTTCAACTGGAAAAAAAAAATTTTACCAAATGTCTGTATACAAAGTTCAACTTGAAATATATTTAAAAAAAAGAAAATCCCCATTCAAAAGCAAAAATTAAATAACAATTTCCTGCGTGAGAAATGATCAGTGCTACTAAATCTCGCCAAAATGTCTAGATATTGACAACTTACATGATTGTACATAATTTGTGCATTGAGTCATGATGTCTACAGAGGAAATCACCTGGTTTTGTGTGTTTAAAACTCTAGGAAAATCCTTTGACCTTTGATTAAAAATAATGTTTTGAAAACCAAAATTAATGCGACACAAGCTGAAAGTTGTTGATTTTTCCAAAGGAGCAAATGAGACATGCTTCTTGGCCAGCCAAATGATGAGGGATTTTAAGCTTTTAACATTCATTTGTCTTTTTTAGGTTTTTCGCCTTGCCTTGCTCTGGCCCTCATTTCGATTGCCATCATTAGCTCTATATTAAGTCCTTATTTACCATTCCCAACATGATTTAATTTGTATTTTTGTTTGCCGATAAAATTGCCATCTAGGGGGGGGGGGGAGGATACGAAAAGGAAATTTGCCTTTAAATTTTCTCTTGCTACACAAAGAGATGCACAATAGATTTTGAGGGATGATTTGGTCTTAGTTAACTGAGTAGGATGTGGGATTTAATCAAAAAGTTAGTTGGATGCAAAAATTGAACTTTGTACAATATAAGTATGCAGTATTTTGGTAAATCTACCTGCGAGATACAAGCCTGAAACAGTGTTATTTTGGAGTCAGGATGATATGTTGACAAGTTGGATAAGTGCATACTGAATTGTGTTTGAACAGTCAAATTGTTGTGGTGTGTTAATGCCGAGTACATAAAATTCTACCATCCTCTAGAATGGTATTTGAAGTATTTTTATTAATATCTAATCATCTCACATTACTAATTTATGGGAGTGGGATTGGTACAAAAAAGAAGAATTGAACATTTGGCTAGATTAACAAAGAATGGGGTGGCATGGGATGCCCATGTTGTGGGCCATAACACAAATAATATAATAATTATAATAATAATATAAATAATAATAATAAAATGTTCTTAATCTCTACATTTAAAATCTCAATGCGCTTACAACAACTGTATAAAAACATTTAAGAACGTTAAAATATGGTAGAATGGTAAAAAAATATTATTAAAAATTATAATGTTTCTTAAACACGTAGGTCTTGAGGGCTGATTTAAAGGCTGCAGTGGACTGAGTAGATTCTGTGTATTTAGGTAATGAGTTCCAGAGGGTTGGGGCTGAGTAGGAGAAAGGTCGTTGACCATATGTTGAGGTTCTTGTTTTAGGGACAGTTAGAAGACAGCGGTTTGTTTTTAAAAGGACAGATGAAATACAGATGACCTCAGACAATTACAAGAGACGACTTCAGACAATAAAGCAGGCGGTTGAAGATTTAATTTCAAATGTTTGAAAGTCGCACCTGTGATTTCAAAATTTGCAATGAAGACCTTGTGGTTATAGTTTTCACATGAATATAGGAGCTTAGCAATTTGTCTCCCCTTAAATAAGCACTGTGGGCATTTATTCCTATTGGGGAGATTTTTTGGTGTAGGCATCTATTTGAGAGGGATGTTTATTTGAGAGGGGTCGATTATTCAAGAAAATATGATACTAATTTGTTGAAATAATATTGTTCTGATTAATCTTGTTAACAGAGCCCACATTATTTGTGGCCATGCAGTCGCTCAAGTATTGAATGAATAATAATTGTAATATGCATTCTTGCAGATGAGTCCGAGTTACATGAATGTTTCAAAGATGCTGACGAGAACAACAAAGATCTCTCAGTTGAGATGTGGGACTGTGGCGGCAGAAAAGTAAATAATTTATATAATGATGTCAGATTATATTACGGTAGTCAGAATTTCCAAAATTATACTCTAGTGATTAAAAAGAATGTTATTCAACACTCTGAAAGGTCCGACAAGCATCCCCGCCCATTTCCTAAATTAAAAAAATTAAAATATATATACAAAATTACAAAATATTAAGAACTAAAAGTATGCC
>JANUFV010074540.1:0-10504 GCA_024757865.1 Epizoanthus scotinus
AATTGTGTTTCTTGTATTAAGAAACTTTGTTTTCACAATATATAACCATTTTATCATTTCTTGTTATCCTGTTGAGCCTATAACTTGCGTTTCATGACTGTGAAGGCTTTGTTCCTGACATGACTAGCGAGCATGCGCATTACCGTGACATAGCCCCTTTAAATATATGAGACAGTTGTTGTTGTGACTTCTGAGTAGCCTGGCTAAGACTCTCAAGTACTCGATCGTTGTATTGTATGTAAACAGGTCGCTAAAGAGCCCGGTGGATCTGCATCTGCATCTGAAAGTGCGCAAACATTTGGTGGATGAGATATAATTATCTATGACAAGTTGATTAACTGTAGTTTTCATTTGTTTTGTAGCTCGGTCCAGTAATTGTTCACTCTCCAACAGCCAGCACTGTAACACCAGCACCTACAACGCCAGAGGTAAGTTGAGGTCTGTTTCAAGTGTGACAATATCGACGCCGTTGTGATTACGTATCTAGGTCCCGTGGAGGTAGATATCCTTTGGTGCTCCACAGACCCGTCTTAACGGGCAATTGAAGTAGGGAAAAAAGCTTGTTCCAACGAAATATCACATTCACGTTTTCACTTGACAGAGAAACGATTGATGACAGGGTTGATGACGTCATTACGGCTCATATAATTGTGACGTCTAGAAAAGATAACTGAAAATTACTTACGCATGGATTTTTGCTACTGTTATTGCACATACTTGTTCATATACATTGTATACTAAATAATTTCAAAGTCGTTTCGTAAATGAGTGTCTTTGATATGCTCTTTTATAAGACTTATTCCAAGAAAACAATTAACAATTTTGCTGGTTCCTTTTACAAGTGAACAAGAATTTCATTTATCATTCTCTCATATTTACCAAGTGCGATATTACTACACTTCCACACCTGGAACTCTACTCTTCACATATGGGAAATGATGGCGTTATCAACCTGACCGACCTCTTTTTCAACCAAGCTAAAATATGTCCATAAATTATAGATCCTGACTTATATTGTAATGCGTAAAACGGACTCAGCTTTTGCTTGGCAACTAGCTTTTGCTTGGCAACTAACTGTTGCTTGGCAACTAGTTGTTGCTTGGTAAGTAGCGGTTGCTTGGCAACTAGCGGTTGCTTGGCAACTAGCTACTAGCCTGTTGCTTGGCAACTAGCTGTTGCTTGGCAACTAGCTGTTGCTTGGCAAATAGCGGTTGCTTGGCAACTAACTAGTAGCCTGTTGCTTGGCAACTAGCTGTTGCTTGGCAACTAGCTATTCCTTTCACCCATTTAGTCGCCGAGCTAACGATAGCATAAATCCGTCTTTTTCGAATTCTTTAGGCGTGGCAAGAACCCAGCGAGTTCACTTCTCATCCCAGGGGCCTGGGTCTGATTATAAAAAAACACCCGTTCTCGCAGGCTGCATTTGTAGTCGCCACAACTGAGTTTCTCCAGGGAACTAGAAAGGTGTACACACATCTGCTACAAAATATTGTTTCTCCAGATCAGGAACTGAAAATACTAGTATATCAGCTAGTGTCAAATAAGTTCAACGCAGATCACAAATGCACCCAGAAGGGTTTTGCTGAATTGACGACGTATATATCAGGTTTTGATACTGTAGAAATGTATATTTTCAAATGATAGGTATATTTTGTGGGACATCAGACGCTTTCTGGGTTTATGTTCACGTACGGCTTTTGTAATGGTTGTAGACTCTTGTATTAACGCGACTATCGGAAATCAAATGATCATTTCAAGATTCCTAACAATCTGCCTTTACTTACAGAGACAAAATAACGTTATTTATTCACCTCGTGGAATCAAACTGAAAGGACCGTACGTAAGTATGAGCAGTTTATTGGGCGAATATTCATCTTCCCACCTGGGGAGGCTGCCAGATATAAACGATAAGGGACTGTATACTCTTTAAGCTATAAAATAACATTGTTTGCTCTGACGAAGGTATGTTGGCTTGCTCTACTTGTCACATATCCCTTCACCGAAAAATCCAAATCCAATTTTGTACAATTTCAGAATTGTGCACTGCTTTTTGTAGAGATTAGTCTTTCAATGTGTTGAATGCCCTTACAGTTGATTGTGAAATCAAATGGTTCCAGACAATAAGGCACGATCAAAGAATTGCTTCAGTATATGTACAGTTTAATCAATAACAATAATAATAATAATAATTACATTTATAGAGCGTCATACCCATGAAATGTTCATGGCGCAGACAAATACTAAGAAAATGAACTACCGGTATCTATCTATTTCTTTCTACGCCTGACACAGTCCATTTCTATTTTCCGAAGTGGACATCGAAATATGTCTTATTCCTATTATTAAACTGGCGTCGTTTCTTACAGCTACGGATGATCGGCCTCAACTTCCCTGTGACCGGCCAGGTGGGCAGTTTAGGGGGGATAGATTACCAATGCTTCCGACAAGCCAGACAAGCTAAGCTCACTGGGACGTACCGTGCCTTCCTTTCCAACACGTTACAACATGTCTACTCTATAGTCCGCTCTAAGGAACGTGGACTGCCTGTTGCTAACTTGAAGGTATGCTATTGTCTCCCTCTTAACTTGATTAAAAATATAGTAAGAGAAACAGGAATCTTAGAGGAAAATTGTGTCACAGGGTTCGTACTGGTCATGAAAACCTGGAAAGTCATAGAATTTTGGTTTTGGTCATGGAAAATGAATAAACTGTGTATAAAATTACACAATTAGTTTTTTGTTTTTGTTGTTGAAATTTTAAGGTTTGACGGTTCAGGCAATTATGATGCTAAAGGTCACGGTTTGCGTGTAAATAAATGCTTTGCATTTACAAATAATGATAAATCCCTTTTTCACGCCAAACTTTGATGCTTGGAAATAATCAAAACCGAAAGTCACATTTTCATGCAATGCTTTATAAAAATGTGGTCATGGAAAACACAAAAAAGTCATGAAAAAGGCCATGGAAAGTCATGGAATTTTAGAAGTCCAAAAGATTACGAACCCTGTGTCAGGACAAAATTTGAGGAATTCTAAAGTGAAAAACACTTTGTTATACTCAATGGTCCATCACACAGACGAGAACAGAGCGAAACACTTTCCTCTATTGCACTTCGACAGTTATGGGTCCGCCATCTTGGATTATGACGTCAGTGATTTCCCGTCCCAGGCCACAGGCGGTCAAAAAGGGCGCGAGCCCTTGCCCGCAGAGTGGTTTCTTTTCCAGATTCCTTCAAAACGTAAACAATGAAGGAACAATTTCATGACAAGTGATGGGTCGTTAATCAACTAAAAGTTGATTTTTTACGTTTGTGCTGACGCTTTCAGCTGTTTTTGGTGCTTTTATAAAATAGTAATAAGGCCAAGTTATAGAAATCTTTCGCCGATTAGACCATGAGTAGTCCCACTTTCCCCTCCGTAATCCGTCGAGAGTTGGCGAAAAAAGACGCGCTCTTTATCTCGCCCCATTCTCCCTCTCGTCTGTCCGCGCGTCTTTTTTCGCCAAGTCTCGACGGATTACAGAGCGGAGAGTGGGATTACTCGTATTCTATTCGCCGATAAACGTTATGATTCAAGAATAGGTTGAAAACGTTATTTTCAAAACATTTTATACCAATAAATTATCAAGACGAAGTTAACATTTAATGTTTTTGTGTTTTTCCGTCTGTTAGCCTATCAGAACGCGCGTTTGTCCATCTACACAATCCACTAATCCACCGAATATTTACCTATTAATGTATTGACGTACAACAATGAAGGAAACAAATTAACGTTGTAAGTTTATTTTTTCTTGCTAGGGAGATCAACTTTTCCCATCGTGGAGTTCTATATTTGAGCAGCCGTACGGGTTCAATCCCACGATACCCATCTACACATTCGACGGCCGGAACATTCTCGAGGATCCCAAGTGGTAAGTGTGCTCGGTACTTCATGTATGCTTCAATTTTCCTGAAATTAAGAGTATTCAGAAATTGATTAACATACAATGTTCCCAGTGTCGCTAAAAGGTTCGACAAAAGGGGTCCAATATTGTCCAACACAGCCCAACATAACCCAACATAGCCCAACATAGTCCAACATATCCCAACATAGTCCAACATAGTCCAACATAGCCCAACATAGCCCAACATAGTCCAACATAGTCTAGAATAGTCCAACATAGTCCAGCATAGCCCCTTCTGACGAAGGGCTAACGCTCGAAACGTCAGCTCAAACCTACCACCCTCACGGCGAATAGCATAACATCAACTCCTACAGTTGATTAAATCAATCTTGAGCTCAACCCTACCACGCTCACGGCGAACAGCATAACATCAACTCCTACAGTTGATTAAATCAATCTTGATCTACACCCTACTTACCCTGGCTGTACAAGCATTCATGCGGGCTCTCTGTAGTAGTTTTCTGTAGAAATGAATCAGAAATGTTACCAACTTACAGAGGGATTTATGAGCTACCTGTAAGAACCCTTATTCTACTGTGTGAACTGTAGTCAGCCACACTGTGTGCTGCAAGTCCGTTCGAGATACTTGAGAATTTTCAATTTTGGAAAATCTCGCTTTGCGCTGTCCTATTGATAGTCTTTTTCTCCACTGATGATACAGGACGATATTTATAAATACCACGGGCCACCTGTTTCATTGTAAGTAGTATAATAATTGTGAGGGTGGGGGATCATACATTACCTGGACCTCTCAAGCTCATTGTTCTCACTCTCTAGTTTCACGGCAGCTAACCAGATCTCCTCGCTATTGGGATTGGCTTGAAATGCAAGCGCCAAAATGGAGCGTGCAGCTGGGATATCTCCCTAAAGGAAGGGATAGCCACGTGAATAATGATAAACAATTCTATGATGATTGACATAACATTTTCATGCCAAACTGACAAACAATGGAATAAATACATAGATAGAGATAGATTTATATACATGTAAATGGACAAACAGACAGACACACAGGCAAATAGACAGACAGACAGGCACACAGGCAAATAGACGGCAGACATGGCAATGTTGCATGGCAACAGTGCCTGAATACGAAATTAACCCCACTCAGTGAGGAACCAATTTAAACCGTGCTGAAGACGTCATGCAGACAGACAGACACACATACAGATGGACAGATCTATAGATCTATACACATGCAGACAGACGGACAAGCAGACAGACAGACAAACAAACAGACAAAAAGACAGACAGAGACAGAAAGACAGATGGACAGACAGACAGACAGAAAAAAAGACAGACAAGCAGGCAGACAGACAGACAGACAGACAAACAGATCTATACACACACAAGACCGATTTATGGCTAGAGATGACTTACTGCCAGCCACTTGGACTTCGCCCCCATCAGCCAAAGGACCTCTGCCTTAGGACAATGCTTGACAGCATTCTGTAGCAAGGCCTCCAGAGATTCCCTGAAACAGATCAAGTGCACTAAGTGTGACTACATGTGCTTTGCGATCTCTTCCAAGGATGGCATAGATTTCTAATACATGTACTAACACTCTCACAAATATTTCTTGGTTTAAGAATAATTAAAAATAAGAATAAATATAATAATTTAGAAATAATAATAACATCTATTTTAAAATAGTATTTAAAATTAACAATTATAACAATAATTATTTCATAACAATATACAACTCCATACCATGGTTCAAAGGACGTAGCAGATAGGATGGTGATAGCTAGTAAGACAATAGTCACTGAAATTCTGCTTTCTTGTCTTTCCTACAGCTACATTTATCACCAATTGATTTATTTTCATTTTCTTTATGTGATGGTGTGCTTGTTGTAAAAAATCAAATAAAGAGATCTCCTAGTTTTGAACCTAAACTATAACAGAACAATTTCAGTAATATGTACTTTGATATTTGCATTGTCTACAAAACCTCAACATAGAGTTTCCTAACGTATTTTTGAAGAGGCTGACAGTAGCTCAGCTTTGCTCTGAAATTAGGTACTAAATATATTCTGCATCTTTGTCTAGAATAGGGTATATGTACATGGCTTTGACAGATTATCTATCAAATAATTATGTTATTTTGACAGTATCACTAAATGAGAGAACCAGATAAGAAAAAAATCCACATGACTAGCTAGACACCATAATAAAAACCAACCACCTGCATGTACATGTACCTGTGGTATTGACAATGAAAACTAGTCTGAATTTAATATAAATAAAATCATGGAATGTAGCCCGGAATAGTTTGGGGAATGGAATATCATGTTAAGGGTTTTAAGAGCTAGGAAGTACAACCCCTGGCCCTGCCCAAAAGTCCAGATGACCACCCTCTCCCCCTGGGGCAAAATGTCACTACTTGTTAATGCTAACAGTACATTGTTCAAGTACCTTGTTCCATACATCTTTTCAAAGTACGCTGCTCTAATCCAAACACTCTTCTTGCTTGGAAACACAGTCAGGGCGTGCGCATAGATGGCACGGGCACACTCGTAGGCTTGATTGGACACGGACTGCACAAACACACAAACAACACTTCATAGTCATATAATTAATTATAATCATTCTCATACTTAAATTTACAATGATCATGGCCATAATAAGTATACTTAAAGCTATAATCATAGCCACAATCACAATTAATCATAACCACAATCATAATCACAATCACAGTCAATCATAATGAATTAAAAAAAAATTTATCATCATAATCATAACCATAATCATAATAGTAATAATTTTAATCATAATCATAATAGTAATAATATTAATCATAATCATAATAATAATAATGGTAATAATAATAATCATAATCATAATTTTAATCATAATAATAATTTTAATCATAATTATAAAATCATGTAATCATTAATAACCATAATCGCAATCAAAATCGTAATCTCATGTAACCATGCATAACCATAATCAAAATTATTTTGAGTCAATTGTTGTGAGTTTTCTAGATTATATACATGTATCGATTAATATTTATTGTCAATACATGTAACTTATTTATATATCCAAATTCACTAATGCACTGACACTTTCTGCATCCTCCATCCAGGTATGTTTACGGTCCTCTTCCTCCACACCGACTCCAATGACAATCCGTCTGAGGACACAAGAAACTCCAATTTAGACGTTTCTAACTTGTAAGTGGAGATATATATTATCAACAGTATAAATGACTGAGATATATTGATCCTTTTTAAAATGGCACTGTGTATGAGTTACGAGTAAAAATAACAGACCTGTACTGTATGCTCTGAGCCTTTAGAAGTAAAACATACACAAAGACCTCACTCCCAGTCAATATAATTCAAAATGTTCTAACTACTTATTTATGTTGTATTCCAAAGTCCCAAATATTGATTGAGTTAATAGTGCTGATGACTTAAAACTAAATGTCTTTAAAAGGATGTAAATACTTTTTTCAAAATTTAGCATCTTGATCAAGATAACTTGCTCATTCATTGTCCTCACATGGTTAATAAAACCTTTACAAACTCTATCAGTTATTACTTTAAGAAACTTCCCTCCACTAGTACATTCTTAAATACACATACAAATTACTATTACATAAGACGTTAAAAAAATATTAACTAGTTTATAGTGGTAAAATTTAGGGGGTCTATAAAATCTTTGGTTGCTACGAAAGGTTACAGTTCGAAATTTAAGTTTTATCGGATATACATTTTCAGACATAATTTATATTTAGTCTGAAACAATAATTATTGGTTCTCAATCATCATGTGAAATGTGAATTTCCTGTAAGCAGCATAGGAGGACATACAGCTAAGTACAGTCTGTCCTACTCAGGGGCCGATCTGTTTGGGAGCAGGGGGGGGGCATAGGAAGTATGATTTTGTCTGCTACTCACATGACAGCTTGACAAGTGGCCACACTATCGGCCTTCTCACACTCTTCGGCATCTTTTATCCACTGGTCACGGTTGATCTCTACGCCGTTGGATCTCAGAGAAGCAACAGCTGGGACAGGAAACAAGAATTATTAGACACATCGTAATCAACCCACTGGCAATCTACTGTATGATAGAAACCTCACCTCTGTCAATAATTTTCTCCACCATTGGAATGTTGCTGTTAGCTTCTTCAAGCTTGGCAGCTGTGATCCAGATCTGACGGTCAGTAGGGATGTTCTCACGTGCCTTGTTTAGAACCTGGTAATAACACAAATATGCTGTCATGAGGCACTTCAATCTATTTTTTAATTTGGCACTTCAATCTTAGAGGGTGTTCACATGTATGAAACCAGGATGAACTCAGACGGATTCCAAAGACAGCAAAGAAGAGCCACATGTACGTGTACATAATTATAAATTAATGTACAATTCATGAGAGTATGTCACATACAACACAGTGACACTTGTAGATCTACTGTCCGAGCAATCTTACCTTTCTTGCATCATCGTATGTTTCCAATCTGGCAAGGGCTAGCCACAACTGGTGATGGAATGTAAGCAAATATGATCAATTTGATAGCCATCTCTCTCGAAGCACTGATGAAGGACTCAAAGTGAAATGTATTCAATTATATTACCAATCTTAATTAAAAGTGCTTTAATTTATATAAATATACACAATTAATCCCTGAGGTTCACATGCTATTAGTATATATAAAATACTTGATTTTGTGTGTAATTTGGGGATGGAAATAATGACCAGTGATTGGTAATTACCAGGTAAATTTTGCGTGTCGAAAATTGAATTACTGATCAATTTGTTTTCCCTTATTTTCATCCCTTGTAACTGTGTGCAATTAATTGTACACATGCATGTACATTGTATGCATATAAATGTGAACACACTATGTTACTAATGAACACTATCATTGTCTAAGTGGTCACGTCCAGCTCTGTGTGTACATGTATGCATGCATGTGTAGGCCTTTGTCTGTGTGTGTACATATGTGTACATACAAACACACTGTCTAGTTATCGTGTCTCCTTGTGTATATGCGTGTACATCCAGGCCTTTGTCTGTGTGTGTACACCTAAGTGTGTGCTTGTACATGAACATGCATATTTACATACTTGTGTGCTTGTGTGTAGACCTGTGAGTACATGTACCTCTGATTGTGTCTAATGTCTATCATAACCACGCGTATGCTTGTGCAAATATTGTGGTGTTTGCACCTATGTCTATATGACTCATGCTTGTGCCCACAGCTGTGTTTTTCTGTACATGTATGTACACAGACATATATACCTCAACACTCGATGGACAGCACTCTACTGCTCTGCTCAACATGATCCTGGCATCCTCTGGTTCCTCCAGCTCAACTGCGGCTTTCCATATCCTCACTGAATTGGGGATCTGTTCCAGCGCTGGAAACAGTTCATGTACATCCAGGCCATTAGTACATGACCAAATATTATTGAATACATGTCACAGTGTTGCAAATGCCCAAGATGGAATAATTGACCAAAATATTTTTTTCTGGCCAGACATATTATATAATTTATGCCAAAAATATGCAAATTTGGTGTTTTGTTTAATTTAGCAATCAAGTTTTTCTATAAATTAAAATGCTTCTAGTTTCACTTTTTAACTCCGTAAATTTTATTTTAGTGTTTTAAGATTATTAATAGCATTAATTTACTGTTTTTTAAAATAATTTTAATGAAATTTAGACTTGGATTCTGAACATTTCTTAAAAGATGGAGGCCTAGATTGCAGAAATACCACTTGTTTGGGCTATAGTGTGAGTGTGGTTCGTGCAGTCGGTGAGATCTCTGACTCCCAACCAGAAGGTCCCAGGTTTAACCCCTGGCCATCCCGAGGGTTGTATTTGTGCAACCTTCTTTCGCCACACCGTCCGTGGACAGGGACGTTAAGCCGTTGGTCTAGTCTCTCGATGTTCTATTGGGGGACTTAAAAGAACCCATGTACTCGTCGATAAATGCAGGGTATTGATCCCGGTGTTGTGGTCTGTCACCTTATCCAAAGTCGAACGTTTGTAACATGAGCCCCCAGCTCGGGATACTAGGCAACTACTCCCTACGTAATCGACTGTAAATAAATTATCCTAAGTAACTATGAAAACCAAATAACAGGAGTCCCTATGATGATATCATTATATTTTAATCCTTGGATGACAAATTTAGCTTCACTTGTAATTTATAGACTGGTTATCAAATACCTTTTGGGGTGAGGGGTCAAAATGGCCCTCTCCTCTTTTATGCATTTGTGCTATGAATTTAGGCCTATATATATTATATATGTAAGGGGTAATCTTATGTGACATCAGGCTCAAGCCCTGAACCAGCCACTACTCTTCCCTCGCCCTTAACACCACATATTGAGCTGGGCACCTGCCTTCCATTACCCCTGAACCAGCTACTACTCTTCCCTCACCCTTAACATCACCTATTGAGCTGGGCATCTGCCTTCCATTACCCCTGAACCAGCTACTACTCTTCCCTCACCCTTAACATCACCTATTGAGCTGGGCACCTGCCTTCCATTACCCCTGAACCAGCTACTACTCTTCCCTCACCCTTAACATCACCTATTGA
>JANUFV010074651.1:0-10765 GCA_024757865.1 Epizoanthus scotinus
GTACCACTGGTTCCTCTAAACCCTTGCCCTATACTGCACCAAATTAAATTTAAGGAAAACAATTATTTGCTATTTTGACGAGCCCTATGCCACATGGTTGATTGGTTGGTTGGTTGGTTGGTTGATTGGTTGGTTGGTTGATTGATTAATTGATTGGTTGGTTGGTTGGTTGATTGGTTGATTGGTTGGTTGGTTGATTGATTGGTTGATTGGTTGATTGGTTGATTGGTTGATGGGTTAATGGGTTGATGGGTTGATGGGTTGATGGGTTGATGGGTTGATGGGTTGATTGATTGAGTTATTGATTGGTTGATTGGTTGATTGGTTAATTGATTGATTGATTGATTAGATGTTTGGTTGATTGATTGATTGGTTGATTGATTGGTTGATTGATTGATTGATTAGTTGATTGATTGGTTGATTGGTTGGTTTGTTGGTTGGTTGGTTGGTTGATTGGTTGGTTGATTGATTGGTTGATTGGTTGATTGATTGATTAGTTGATTGATTGGTTGATTGGTTGGTTTGTTGGTTAGTTTGTTGGTTGGTTGGTTGGTTGATTGATTGATTGGTTGGTTAATTGATTGGTTGATTGATTGATTGGTTTGTTGGTTGGTTGGTTGATTGATTAATTGATTGGTTGATTGATTGATTGATTGTTTAATTGGTTGGTTAATTGATTGGTTGATTGATTGATTGGTTGTTTGATTAATTAATTGATTGGTTGATTGGTTGATTGCTTCATTGCTTGATTGGTTGATTGATTGTCAGATTGATTGGTTGGTTTGTTGGTTGGTCGATTGATTGATTAATTGATTGATTGGTTGATTGATTGATTGATTGGTTGATTGATTGATTGATTGATTGATTGATTGGATGATTGATTGGTTGATTGATTGGTTTCAAGATCGATTGATTCATTGATTGGTTGATTGATTGATCAGATGATTGATTGGTTGATTGATTAATTGATTGATCTGATGATTGGTTGATTGATTAGTTGATTGATTGGTTATTTGATTGATTGATTGATTGATTAATTATTTGTTAATTGATTAATTGATTGATCATTACTCAGCTGCTAGAGTGATATATTATGTATTCTTGCTATGATTATGTTCAATTGAAGTCATCTAATTAATGATGAATTTGATAGCATTATTATGCAATTACATGTTTATGTACAATGTTCATAACGTGAAAGAGCACTCAAAAGATAGTAGTTTCATACATTTGATAGCAGTATAGAGTACATAAAGTTGTCCTGCCATTGGCAGGTGGTGGTCACAATTAAAGACCTGAATGCTTTGCATGTTTGCCGTTCTGGGTCTCCCTTTTTATGTGAGGAGACCTGTACATGCTCATGTGTCTTAACGTTTGGCAGCACCACTTTTACTGTTCGTATGCAATTACATGACTGTACATGAAGCAGTGCAGGAGCACTCAATCAGAAAGACAGTCTGTAGTTTTATGACACAACAATTTAGGGAGCATTTGCTTGACCAGCTGTATTCTAGAATAAGAATACACAGAATAAGAACATTGATCAATCTGTTCAACTGATCAGTAAACATATTCTTTCTTAGAAATTTACAAAACAGAAGTACAGTACTTTTAAGGTCGCCCTAATTCTTTGTATAATTATTATAAAAATGGTATATTTAATAATTTTGTTGTTTAGAGATTATAGGAACCATTTTAAAAGAATCCTGAGTGTATTCCTATTATGGAAGCACAGGTCTTTAGTACAATGTAACTCACAAATATGATATACATGTATTGAATTACACCCATGCACTGTAAAATGTGTGCAGAAATGTTGAACTACAATTGCATGGTTATGCATAAAACTGTTCTTAGTGGGGAGTGATGCAGTTACTATACCATAAGGTACATTGTAACCTTCGATCCATTGGCACGCACCACACAGGCAGACAAAGCGAAAAGTTTATGGCCGCGTGACGTCATGATGTTAATATTACGTCTCGGTCTCATACATTTGCTGTATTTTGCAACTCAAAAGACATAAGGTAGGTGAACTTTATTTATCTGGCTTTAAGTTTATCGCATTTATGGTATCAAAACATTCAAAATGCAATATTTATGGGGCATTTTTCACCATGAGTCGAATCACAGCAAGATCGACAGTTGCAAAATACAGCAAATGTATGAGACGTAATATTAACATCATGATGTCACGCGGCCACAAACTTTTCGCTTTGTCTGCCTGTGCGCACGCCAACACAAAGCCAACACACGGCTGACATAGTCTAATGGTGCAGGCTCTGTACCATACATGTAACTCACAGGCTCCTGCCATCAATTTAATGACGGGATACATGTCCACAATATAAATGCTTTTCTCTTTGGATGAAGAGTGTAACGAAGTGAAACTATGAAGGAAAAGAGAAAATAGTTCCTAATCTGGAACAGCAAGGTGTTATTCCCACCGGAATAACAGTGCCCATATTTGGAGGATTTTTTCAGGAAAGTGAGCATTATTATTCAGAGACAAGAGATTGTTGTTCATTCGTGGTTTTTTCAACATGGTGAAAACTTTAAGCTCAATCAGTTAAGACTCTGCAATGTTACATTGTGTGGACTGGACACCCTTTGGACTTGTTCCTATTCAACCCTTATCCCCCAGGGAGTGTGACCTTGTACAGGTTGGGGTATATGTTCCAGAATTTTCTTTTATCAATTGTTATTAAGAGTTTTACTGCTGGTTTTCGTATCTCATTTGGTCATGTGAATATTGGGAACAAACTGAACTTGGCCTTAGGGCTTTGGTTTTTGCATGTACAATTTTGTTATTGTTTAGAATGTTGAGATTATATATGGTATGAGCCTCGTGCTGTCAGTACCGCCACCGCATATTGTGTTGTTGTGATTGTGTAAGAGTAGGAACAAGTGCAAATAGAAGGAGCTAGAATAGTGTACTAATTGTTTGTTCAAACTTGGCTTTAAATTTGCAGTGTAAATCGCTTCTAACGTTTTTTGCTTTCTCCAAAATTCCGATGATGTCAAACGTTTCCATGTGAATAAGTGGTGTTGAATTCTTGCTGTATGTGTTGTGCTGGCTCGGTATAAACACTCTTTTTACCATCTGTGAACAGATTATACATTATATATTTGGCTGTTCTATTTTGTTATTATTAATAATTGTAATTTCTATAATTGTTTGTACTGTTACATGTAACTTGTGAGACTGTTTTCCTTAATAAGACATCCACGGATCATATCAGGATGGCAATACTAAGCTTAATATTAAAGGTAAGTGAACTCCAAGACTTTCCAGGGCCGTACACACTCACATACTTTCTAAGTTGTTTTTTTTTGGGGGGGGAGGGGGGGGGGCAGCGTGTGGGAAAAACAAATGCAAGCACCAAAGGAGATCTGGGGGCATGCTCCCCCCAAAATTTTTAAATTTTCGAGCGATATTCGATGGAAACCAAGAGCAAAGATTTTGTTGGTTTTTCCACGTTTTATTCAAAGATTTGTACGGTTTAAGTTTTGGTTTTCGTAAAATGCACTCCACTCTTGTGATAATCTTTCTTCTAAATCCCTTAATGAAAGAATTATTAATTATAAATATGTCTTTTTTCTTCTGGTATCATTTTGGTTGATATGGTAAATGTCACCACTTTTAGTCCCTCATTCGAAGGGACTCCAAAATATCCCAGTTTTAATGGAACTTAAAAGGCAATCTTCTATTATTTATTTCGACAGGAAAACAATCTTTTTCAATAATTTGTGTAATAATTATAGTTTAATATTTTGCTGGCATGATGCCAAGAAAGTTACTAATTTATCCCAAACTCCAATTCCTATTTTTTCCTATTTTTCTAGAAAATCCTCCTATTTTTCCTATTTGTTAGCTCATGTAACTGCCAATGTGTTGCAAAACTCGAATAGTGGAGCACCTCAAAGTACAGTGCCTTGACTTTATGAAGATAACACTTACATCATGAAAAACAAATAAAAGGTTGTTGTTCTTGATTCGAAACATGCAGCATATTTTCAAAATTGTTTTGCTTATTTGAAGAAAATATAACATTGATGGACTAAAGTGGTGGATTGGGATAGCCGAATGAGTGCAGGGAGGCTATCTATGTCCATCAATCTATTTTGAAGCTACTATTTTTTCCATTTTTTTTCGCAGATTTTTTTATTTTTTTTATCCCAAAATTTCAATCTATTTTGAAGCTCCTATTTTTTCCTTTTTTTTCACAGATTTTTCTATTTTTTTTTTATCCCAAAATTCCTATTTTTCAATTTTGTTTTAGCAACCATGCCGCTTGACACCCTGTAAACTGCTAAACACTGCATCCATCCATTAATTCTCCAGCGTTGTATTCATCTGCATGAATTGACACAAACATATAAATTATTACGTTTATGGAATACGGTAATAAATTTCTTTTCTTCCTGCAGCCTCTCTCATGTCTATTCATCTTCCAAAGCTACCGTACCCGGGGAGGGGTGCTGGATTACCAGTGGACAGGTTCGTATTTTATGTTGTAGAGTCACCACTGAATCAATACATTTTAGCCTGCGTAGCTCGGCGTTCTAGATAGTATAGAGCGATCTAGCAAGCGGCAAGCGAAGCGAAGCTCAGTTACTATCTAGAACGACGAGCTACGCAGGCTAAATACATTTTATGAGGGGGAGTCTATGATAGAGTGGAGAACGACCATGAACATTTAGTTGCAATATTACCGTAATATTTTGCCGTATTTTCTTGTATTGTTAGGTAATCCATATGTAACAATTGAAGGTCACTCAAGTGAAGGCGCTCCCCCATCACAGCAACAAGCGCCACAGCAGTCGTAATATTACGCAGCTGAATATCAGACTTTCGACTTTGAACAACAAGTCTTGGTTTAACCAGTCTTTTCACATTGGCGATCATGAATCAGAGTGTTACAGACCTCTGATAGATAATAATTATTAAGAATTAGCAAATATTATATAATCTACTGGATTTGTTGGACCCAGTGGAAGGGATTAACTTGAGTTGTATAGAACTACTGAATCATATTAGTGGTCACAAAATTAATCATAATTTAGCAATTGTTTTGTTTCAAGATTTAGCAACTCTGTAAATTTAGCAATACTTATATTTCTATGAATTTAATTTGCTAAAAAAATGTACTGCAAAAAGTGCTAATAATTAGGTAAAACAATTGTCGATTGGGTTTGTGAGGAAATTTTATGACTGTTTTTTAACAGTAGGTGTGATCCTTAAGGTCATTCTTCCAAAATAGTGAACATAGATTTTTGTTTAAACTTTGCTCATTTGTTGACCATAATAAGAGAACTCCAAAAATGAAATAAAAAACGGGGGTGCCAGTGCTCTTTAAGGAGCTACGACTGATCCAATGTACCCCATTTTTACACAAATTTCACCTGTTTGGAAGAAGTTTGTAAATGTAGTGCATCTGTTTATTTCACAAAAAAATAATTGTAGTAAGTTTAAAATCTATCAAATATGCAATGGGCAAGTTAGTACTGAGTACAAGTAAGGATAATGTAATTATTTCAAAAAGAAATCTGAAAACATTAGCAAGAACCAAATTAAACAGGCTGATATGGTTACTAATTCCCAAGATATCACTTGTGTGATTGTAGTCTGCTCTTTATTTTATTTTTAAACATAGAAAATTCGTCAAATTTTCAAATATTAGAGTTTTGGTTAAATGAAACTCAAATGAGAGGAAAAAATTAGGGGGTCCCAGTATTCGTTTGAAAGATATTGTACAAAATGTGGCAAGGAAGCAGGGTTTTTACCTATTTTCTGGAGGGAGACTGGGGGAGTTTTACTTAAGTCCCCCTAAATCTCAGAAATGAGGTTATTTTAATTTTTTTGGTTAGTATTAAATCGGTGCAAACCATCAATATTTTGTAGTTAATGGCATATGTCCTGGAAATTTGGAATTTGCTAACATGCACAGTAGAGCTGCACACTGCAAAACAGAGGAATGACCTTAAATATTGAATTGCATCTTAGGTATTACAATTATATACGTGTGAGTTTCATGTCATCACAGTCAGACAAGATTGCAAAAGCCAAAGTTGGCATTTGCTTGGCATTAGCTTGGCATTTGCTTGGCATTTGCTTGGCATTAGCTTGGCATTTGCTTGGCATTTGCAAATTAATTGCAGCAAAAGTATGAGATATTCATTAAAGAAGCGTGGTTTGTCTGCCTGTGTATGTACTATGCATCTGGAACATATCTTAGTATGGAACAATTCTCCCATTCTGCAAGTGCTAAATGCTTTAACTAATCTTTATAAAATAAAATAAAATGCAATGGTGTGAAAATTAGATTGTTAAGTGAATATGTTAGCAAGCAAGTAAGTAAGTAAGTAAGTAAGTAAGTATGTATGTATGTATGTAGGTAAGTAAGCACGCAAGCAAGTAATCAAGCAAGCCAGCAAGCAAGTAAGTATGTAGGTAAGGAAGTAAGAAAGTGAGTAAGTAAGTAAGCAAGCAAGTAAGTAAGTAAGCAAGTAAGCAAGCAAGTGAGTGAGTAAGTAAGTAAGTAAGTAAGTAAGTAAGTAAGTAAGTAAGTAAGTAAGCAAGCAAGCAAGTAAGCAAGTAAGTAAGTAAGCAAGCAAGTAAGTAAGCAAGTGAGTGAGTAAGCAAGCAAGTAAGTAAGTAAGTAAGTAAGCAAGTAAGTAAGCAAGCAAGCAAGTAATCAAGCAAGCCAGCAAGCAAGTAAGTATGTAGGTAAGGAAGTAAGAAAGTGAGTAAGTAAGCAAGCAAGCAAGTAAGCAAGCAAGTAATCAAGCAAGTAAGTAAGTAAGTAAGCAAGTAAGCAAGCAAGTGAGTGAGTAAGTAAGTGAGTAAGCAAGTAAGCAAGTAAGCAAGCAAGTGAGTGAGTAAGTAAGTGAGTAAGTAAGTAAGTAAGTAAGTAAGTGAGTAAGCAAGGAAGTAAGCAAGCAAGCAAGTGAGTGAGTAAGTAAGTGAGCAAGTATTAAGTAAGCAAGCAAGTAAGTATGCAAGTGAGTAACTAAGTAAGCGAGTGACTAAGTAAATAAGCAAGTACCATAAGTAAATATGTGAGTGACTGAGCGAGCAAGTGATCAAGCAAGCAAGCAAGCAAATCAAATCAAGCAAGTGTTCAGTAAGTAAGTAAGTAAGGAAGTAAGGAAGTATGTAGGTGAGGAAGTATGTAGGTAAGGAAGTAAAGAAAGTGAACTTGAGAAAGCAAGAAAGCAAGCAAGCAAGTAAGTATGTACATTGTAAGTAAGTAAGGAAGTGAGTGAGTATGTACGTCAGTATTAAAGCAACTATGTAACATGTAGGGAAGTAAGTAAGTAAGGAAGTATGTAGGTAAGGAAGTAAAGAAAGTGAGTGAGCAAGCAAGCAAGCAAGTAAGTATGTACATTGTAAGGAAGGAAGGAAGTGAGTGAGTAAGTGAGTGAGTACGTACATCAGTATTAAAGCAACTATGTAACATGTAGGTAAGTAAGGAAGTAAGTAAGTGAGTGAGTGAGTGAGTAAGTGAGAGAGTGGATGAGTGTATGGGTGAGCCCATAAGAAAATCATTTAATAATTATCACAGCCAAACTGTGTGCTGGCACAATAATTGTGTGGGAAGTGGAATGTTCCACTTTTTCTGTTTACCCCTACAAATACCCAAGTTTTGAACACTTCACTTCGGACTAACCAACCTCCAGTAAATAATATTTTATTTCATAGAAATGTTCTCACAGCAAAGGCCTGCATCACCTTTGCCACTCTACTAATACAAATACTATTACAACAGTCTTTTGTTCATTAACAATTAACTTCTCCATCCTTAGGGAGCATTCATTATTTATGACAGTGATTGGGGCTGAAGAGAAATTATTAGGTAACAAAATATTGTTAGCTGCTTTGGAAGTGTGTTTTTCTTAAAAAGCATTTTAATATACCAAGAAAACTTGTGAAAAAGAGGTTGGGTAATTTTTTTTTTTTGGGGGGGGGGCAAATATTTTCTTTTCAGCCCCAACTCCAGCCATAAATAATGACCGGTCTTTACAATATCAAAATATGGTAAACGCAGACTGCACATGTTTTGTCAAATCATAATACCCAGAATCCAAATTCGATTTGGAGTACTAGCTACTCAATATGTATGCAATCAGGGGCATTCTTGGCTTGCATAAAATGTACTTTATGATGACAGGAGTATTGCAGGGTCAGAAGTCGAAACAAGACTACTAAATTTGTACAATCATGGGGATACTATCATTAGAAACAAAGGGGCAGTCCTTTGGATGAGAAAGATGCTGACAAATGAAGGGGTTAGACGACGGACTGCCATGCCATTTCCAAGGATGATGACCAACATATCCATCTGTTCCAAATTTCTGTTCTGAAATTTCTGCAATTTTTTGCTGCACACACCATATTTTTTATTTGTGTTGGAACCGGTCAGGAGAATGCGATGACCAAGTGAAGAGGTGTGCAAATTAATGAAAAAGAAACATTTTAATATGATCTTATCTGACACATTGTTTATTTTTTTTAAAAATGAGATTAATTACACTTCCAGGATGTCTCTGGTAGCTCCTGTAGCCTATTGAGTTGGTTTTTCTTCCATCGCAACCACAGGAATCCCAGAACAATGCAGAATACACACTCGACATAATATCCATCAATGAGTGTGTGGCACAGGCCTCCTGCATCAGTACAGATCTGTCAACATTATAACAAATTACATTAGCTCCTGTTATAAATCTATAAAATTTAAACATACACTTTATATTAACCCTTGTCCTGCTGAAGACGATTTTGCTAAAACCCAAACTGTCCTAACTTTTGAAGCAATTGACGTAAACCCATAAAATGACCACTCGTTTTGTTTGTCTTGATGAGTTTGCAATTTTCATAAAATTTGAAAATTTTCAATTTTACAAATTTCGCAGGACAAGTGTTAACAGCTGCCATTAGAATGAAATTAAGATACATGTACTGTCAGCAGTAAAATAAATTATGAGATCTTGCTACGACTTAATTGTAATTATTTTCCCTACACGTAGATGAGCCACAGTTATTAATAATACTTGAATAGGCACAAAATAATAAAGTATAATGCTGCATTCACAGCGCCACATATACTTGAGATTGGAATTGCTTATCATGGGAACTTTGTGGCAAAGAAATACATTTGGAGTGAACATGCTTCAGTAACAAAACATGTGGGTGGGAAAAAGTGTAACTTCAATGTACCTTATGAGTTGAATATTAAACTGTTGTTGTATGTTTCTTCCAAACATGTTTTGGTATACATTTATCAATGTTTCAAACAGTCATGTCATATGCATATATGCAGTTTTACAGAACCTGAAATTAATGTGTTTGTAACAAAATTTGTCATTAATTTTGCTGTCAGTTCTTGCCAATCTAGAATGAGGTTAGGTATTGGACCATTTTGCCATGCATGGCTGTTTCAAGTTTATTTGTCGCACATGGTCTTGAATTTCCTGGTAAAAGTCCTCAAAAAGTCCTTGAATTTCATGTTCATTTTATTAGTAAGATGGACAACCCTGTTTATAGTACAAACTCCGGGCAAATATCCAGGTGGAGTGCCTTCTACCAGTTGGGGATTTTAACCTCTTTCTAAATTTCATATATTACTATTTCATGGACCATCTGAATAATATATAGCTTGCGGCTACATGGAAGAGTGTCTCCATGTTTAACATAGCATTTAATGATTTGATTACTTAATTCCAATTTAATTGTACCAACCTTTGCTTGTGCCTTGTTGTTACACTGCAGTGCTTCCAAGCCAGTGCCAATACATGTTTTTATTGTCAGCCCGTCGACAAACCATAGAGCCATGGTAGATGGCCAGTTCCCTCCCAAGTTAGCCACAGTGTTAAGCATAGTCATGTACGTTCCACCAAACCTTGGGTCACTGACTCGAGCATTGAATGCCATAGTAGCTACAAACATACAGTACAGTGTCACCTGCAAAAAAAGTTATATACATATTAAAACATTTTCTTGTCTTTCTAAAAATTTTAAAATTAAAAACTATCCCAGATGACTGGAGCCATTAAATTTATAATGTTCTCAGAAACAATTATTAATACTGGAAAACACAACATTATTATGAAAACATTCGATTTTAAACAACATTGGTGTATGGTCTGATGGCATAACTTGAAACTTAGAATGCCAAAGGGCTTTCAAAATCTTGACCATTGTACTCTATTAAAGTTTTATCTTGCAGAATAAACATCACTTGAACTTGAGACAATTTAGAATATGTGATATTATAGTGTGGGCATGGTTGACGCATGACGCAGTCGGTTAGATCTCTGACTCCCAACCAGAAGGTCCAGGTTCAATCCATGGCCTTCCCGAGGGTTGTATTTGTGCAACTTTCTTTTGCCACACCGTCCATGGACAGGGACATAAAGCCGTTGGTCTAGTCTCTTGACGTTCTATTGGGGACTTCAAACAGAACCCATGCTCTCATCGATAAGAGCAGGCTAATGCTGCCCGGTGTTGTGGTCTGTCACCTTCTATCTACTAATTCATATAAGTTACTGTATATAGTCTATTTTATAATGTAATGCACATTTGAACATACATTATCCATGTGGAAAGTGCACAATATAAGTGCATATCATCATCATGTGCCAAGTATCTAGGTATGACAAACAGAGTAGCCTGCGACACAAACGATTTAAATCCCTGATTTAGACCGTCTGCGAAATAGTGCACAAAAGCTTCTTCTAGCATCCAGCTGCGTGGATCGGTTAT
>JANUFV010074761.1:0-10764 GCA_024757865.1 Epizoanthus scotinus
TTTTCTACTGTTCCTTTTGCGGGGAAAACAAAGCATGGAAAAATTTCCAGAGGGGTCAAAAACTTTCTTGGAATTCCAAGTAATCTTTTAATTGGTGCTACCATAAACATGTGTTTGCTTCTTTTTTTGTACATTAACCCGGGCTGTCTATTAGAGCCGGCTCAATGAACTGGTTATGACTTTATTCGTTTTAGCTTTAAAGAAATAGTCATAATTAATATACTCCACAAAGTTAGGATAAACTTATACTTTCTTTAATAACCTAGATGGCATATCATTTCTGTTTTGCAGAGTTTGCTCAGCAAACAGCACAATTTGGAAAACCTCCTGCAAATGCCCAGTCACTTGGAACTATGACTTCAACAAGTTCATCTATGACCAGTTCACTACCAGAATCAGATCGTAAGTTCAGCAAGCAGTTGAAATCAGGATGTGAAAGTGTAATCTAATACAATCCATTTAATTCTAGACAGTTGCATATAGTTCTAATCAAATTATAAAATTTAGTAAGAATTAATACACTGGTGTTTTCAGCTGTTTGAGAATTCATATTGTGTTAAAGTGTACTGTTTGTAAGACCAACAATAAAGGCAAGTAAATTCCATACAGATCTAACTGCTACTAACTATGCCTGCACCGTGGAGTCAGGGATGTAGCAAGTTTTCATGGCAGCCGGAGATCTTCTACCATTTGTAGTGCTTTCTAAATACAATATAAAATAGTGAACTCAGTCTGTTTTTCCAGGCCTACAGTTTTGCACAAGATTACTTTAATTTGGTGATTTAACATTTACCGAAAATAAACGTGGTTAAAATGTACTCAAGAAAAAAAAAGGAGTTTGACTTTGCACTTTCTTTCAGTATTTGTTCATGATCACAAGGAGAAAGGTCCATTCATGCCCGGAGATGAAGTTCTCCGGTTGTCAGGTATTAAGTACTCCATACATCCTTGACTACCAGGGTTTCATTTGGGCTGAGTAAAAGGAGAAGATGTCTCCTCTTTCTTGCATCTAGTGAACTCAATTACAAAATACCAGTTTACTTTTTATGACCGTTAATCTGCAACTTATACTGACCAACATTATCTGACATGCGGAAAGACGTTTACATTTTCCTCCCGAATCCCGCATGAAACCCTGATGTTCACTGTGTTGCTCACTCTGTAATTGAAATATAAAAGTCAAAAATATTACCTGCAAGGACTAACTGTACTAACCCTATAATTGATTGTTTTGTAACCAGTTGTTTTTATAACAGACTAACTTTTAATTTCAGTAATTTTTGTAATAGTTGTCTTTATTTGTGTCTGTGTCTTTAATATTGCAGCTGTGGACCTGTCACTGTGCACATTCGTTTTCATTGTATAGTCGATAGCTGCTAACACAGACTTCTCACATTGTAACTAGACTTCTGTTTGAATTTTCAA
Organism: Epizoanthus scotinus; assembly: GCA_024757865.1. NCBI lineage: Eukaryota > Metazoa > Cnidaria > Anthozoa > Zoantharia > Epizoanthidae > Epizoanthus > Epizoanthus scotinus. Next base: position 1,426 of record JANUFV010074761.1, read on the forward strand.
ACTGGGTTGTGATGTTAGGATCATGTACTAACATGCAAATTGTGTGCAGTCCCAGCTTGGATTCCATGCCTGCCTTTATGCAAGAGTGATTTTGTTACTTTCTAGTGTCATTAACATTTATATCTGATTGCCACTTTGTATGAATGAATTATTTATTTGGCAACAATGTGCAAATTTGATGTGTTTCTATGTTTTGCCCCAAGTAAGAGAATATACTTTTACGAATATCCAGGATTCCCCATCCGAACCTCGGTGCTCTGTGTTTCAGTATCTCAGTTCAGGATTGCAGACTTCATGACACTAACTCCTAATGTAAAAAAAGTTTGCTTGCTTTCAGCTCCTGTCTTTTCATTTCATTTCAAACATATGCCAGGTTCCAGATTATGTTACAGCAGGCAAATGTTTTGAGGCAGTTAGAATAAGTTTTCTGAAATTCCATTTTCAGATACATTCAGTTGGAATTTGCACTTAAGTACTGTTTCTTTCTTACAAAATATTTGATCCTTTGCTCCAATACAGGATTCCAGGATATACCAGATGGCGAACCACTTACGATGAATACAGATATGGTAACTGTTGTGAAAGCTATGGCAGCACCGGATTCTGGTCTTGATATCAGAGATAGAATGTGGCTTAAAATAACAATTCCAAATGCTTTCATTGGTGAGTTGCATTTTACTGTACATGTAGTAACCTTTTTTGTGTTCCAATGATCAGAAACATCAGGAAATCATGTCAGGTCCTATTCTTTTGTGCAAGACAGTTTTCTTCCAAAACAAATTGCAGCTGGTATTGAATATATGAAACAGAGTCGTATACTTTTCCAATACAAATGCTTTGTGTATACATTTTTAAGAGTTTTATTAAAATTGTTGGCAACATTAAATAGGACGTTGATGATTAGTTCCTATTCATGTTGCATCTTTTTGTGCTGACCCTGGAGTGTACACTTTTAACGCTTGGCAACTGGTTTGTCCCTACTAAACAGGTTCTGATGTTGTTGACTGGCTGTATTCACACGTGGAAGGGTTTTCCGATAGAAGAGAAGCCAGAAAATATGGCTGTAATCTGCTCAAGGTAACAACATTGATATATACAGAACTTTGTTATTCTATAGATTATATAAATTGGTCCCACTGACACAGGTTTTAAAGATGTTTGCATAAAAGAATGATGATAATATTACCACAAATAATGATATGAAAAAATTAAATTATAGTTCTCTTAGCATAATGTTCGGGCAAAACAAGTAGAATGGTGGTAGAGCTGGATTGGGTTCGTTTTGGGTCATTCTAAATGTTTTACAAGATCTTTTATAAACAGTTTAATACTGTGTCAGCACTTGATATTAAAAGTCCATATTAATACACTTCAGTTTAGCCTCTTTTAAAGAACATTTAGGACCTTCTGTAATTTGTTTTGTAACAACCAACCGACCATACTACAGCGAACCATATCAACGAGAAACATAAAATAAGTGGGGATGGCATTATCACATACATTTATATTTTCTGGTTACAATAGACACTTGAGAAAGTTGAGACAGCCTGTATCAGGGCATAATGGATTAATTTATACCAATGAATCATGTTTGCAATGCTTTCCGTTAGTATAAATATTTCAGTTCAATATGAACTGATACAAATAATTAAAACTAGAAGTGCTAACCATCTATTCATGCTAGCTATTTTATGTGATGCTAATCCCGAACATTACTGCTTCCAACAGGCGGGATATATTCGTCACACTGTCAACAAAATCACCTTCTCAGAGCAATGCTACTATGTGTTTGGAGACCTGTGTGGAAGTAAGTAGTTTGTATGCAATGCTGGTGGATAATGATAGGGAATGGTGGAGAATGATAGGTAATGGTGGAGAATGATAGGGAATGGTGGAGAATGATAGGGAATGATAGGGAATGGTGGAGAATGATAGGGAATGGTGGAGAATGATAGGGAATGGTGGAGAATGATAGGGAATGGTGGAGAATGATGAGGAATAATAGGAAATGATGGAAATTTGCTGTTTCACTTGTGCTCTGTTTAGCAAGTACCAGCAGCGACGTGTTTTTCTCTAATTATTCTTCCTTTTTCGGAGGGAAAGAAAATAGACCAGATGTGCTGTTATAATAGAAAAATCCTTGTTGTCAGTGCCATGTGTGAATTGTATCTTCTCCTTCCGTTTTCATATTGTTCTACCGGTGCTATTATATTCACACCAATACCATATATATCATAAATATATTATTTCAATATGGTATTATTATTATTATGTGTCTATTCTCTCTCTCTCTGTCTTGACTGTTGCTTTGGCATTGTGGTAACTAATAGTTGTGTGTTTGTTACCCGACAGATATGGCGCGTCTTACACTCCATGACCATGATGGTAGTGATCAGGACACACTGGCTCCGTTACCCCAGCAACACCCGGGAATGCCGTGGATGGGTCAGCCTCCTTCTTATGGCTATCAACCCATGCCCATGTACGCTCCCCCACCAGGCCATCCTGATTCACAGACACCTGGCTATGCCCATTCCTTCTATAGCAGCCACAGTGGAAGCAACAGTCCGCACAGCGCCAGTGGCAGCTCAAAACGAAGTGGTGGTGACAATAGAGGCGAGAAACAGGAAGATCACAGAAGTAGTGGCGGCAGCAGTAGCGAGCGTAGCGGGAGTAGCAGGGGCACAACGAAGGAGAAGGACGTGCACAGTCGCACTAGTGTTCCGAGTGAACGTTCACTTCCTGTGGTTAGACCTTTAGATCAGGTCCCAGACAATATGTCATCTAGTCGAAATAGTTTTAGAATGGCAATGGGTGATCCTTGCGAGTTCTTTGTGGATGTGATGTAAAAAAGCAATGTGTGTGGAAAGCTGTTGTGATGCCTGCCATCCTACGTTACAGAAATGATGACTGAACGGTGGTCTGATTTCTGATAGTAGTAAAACTGAGGATAGAAGTACCTGCATGTCTGTCATGTGCTAACTGAAGGTACTACTGTGCGTTGCACGGGGTGGAAAGATGACGCAGCGCAAGTGTAGAAGGAACGCAGTGGAACGACAAGTTATTGTACTCACCTGCAGAACTTTTACAATTCGCATAATCCTCCAAGAGTTGTATAAAGACAAGCCACGTCGCGGATCACACAAGAATGCGGTGTAGCAGCACAAAAGAGGAATGAATGCAGTTCCTGCCTGGTGCTTGCTATAGGCAGCAAGCCCAATTTGGTGAAAAGAAGTTGAGTAAAGCGAAGACAACCTCAGGTCATTCTCCTCAATCGGTACATGTCGGGCTTCAGTGCCAAGCAATTTATAGCTTGTTTGCTGCTGGCCAGGCACAACCAGGAAGTGTTGGGCCATTGAATCGTAAATTGCGTAAATGATTATAATTTCCACGTGCTTGGTGTAGCAGTGGTCATGTATATAGTGTGAAGGGAACAGTTCAAGTTGAGTTGTTTGGATACTTGAATGTCCCATTTGAACGAAATTTTTATTGTCCCGCTTTAAAATTTAAAAACAAATAGTACCCTGTGAGCAAAGCTCCCTCAGGTGTGAGGTCTATGCTCGCTAGGCGGATAAATAGGACTTTTATAAAATTTTCTGTTGTAAGAAGAGAAATAATTAGACCAGTCATTTTTCGAAAAGGCTGCAACGACTAAGAAAGAAAAATATGAGTAAAGAGTGGAGGAGGGATAAGAGAACTGACAAAACACTTTAGGTTGGAATATGTTGACATGTTTTATTTTATTTTAAATTCAGCGCTATTTTAATAAAAAAAAATAATTTAGGTAAAGCGACAGTTGTATCGATATTAAATTATGTATTACCATGTAGGAGTATATATTTTGCGAGTGTTTATTTATGCGTTTTTTTTGCGATTTTGCGCGCGATTGACTCCCGCAAAATATTCTTCCGCAAGAATCGACTCAAGAAAATAAAAACTGAAATGTACTACTTTTTAGTGTGAACTTGGATTCGTTTCAGCAAGTTAATTCCATTTTATTCCGATTTACGCAGTGATTTCACATTTTTTAATAAATCATAAACTTTGCATTTATAGCCTGAAGAAGCCAAGTCCCGCTACAAGTATATTTAACAAATATATACAAGGAGTTGTTAAAGAGTCGAGCAATTAGGGATTAGTTATCCAAAATTGTTAATTTCAATGGCACCCTTCAAATCAGAATGCATTCTAATTTCCAGGAGTATTTTAAGAGTAGCAGGAACCCTGCATGGTATTTCGATTGATTGTGCATATGATGCATATGGTATCGCGTGCACAGCATTTGGGGACCAATGCGAAAGCAAGGGTACCGGCAAATCCTTGATTGGTTAATCTCCCCCACTAATCCGGAACGCTTTACGTAATCCCAGATTACAAACTTTAAGCTATAGTTACGCCTGACCTGGGTTAACTTAATCAAGGTTCAGGTCATTCTCGTGGTGTTATTACAGCGTTACCTTTCCCCCATAGAATATATCGCCCTTATGTGAGCCAGGCTATGTGACAGTAATGCGCATGCTCTCAACTCCTGTCAGGAAGCCTTACAAGTCATCGTTAAACATGAGTTTGAAGTTTAACCGGGAGCTCGACCGAAGAAGAAATGATAAAATGATTATATATGAGCTAAGTTATGCGAAAACATTGTGTCCAATTGTCCTATTTCACTATTACGTCACAGTTTGTTTACATTTTACAAAGTCGAGAAAACGACGCACAAACTGCAATTTACTGCCTTAAAGAAAGATAAACCATTGTTTGTTTACATTTTAGTTCATTTTGATAATGATTTTTGCGAAGATGTCTTTGATTTTGTACTTTCAAAATCTGTTTCACTGTTGCATAGTGGGCCTGGGATAGACGTGGGTGGAAACAAAATGTAAGCAAACCACGTTTCAGTCCAGTTCTGACACCTGCGAATCTGAAATAAATTTGTTGCTACATTGCATTGCTCGTACAATCATACAAATATATGAAACATAAAGTTCATGGATTTGAATCTACATACAAACGAAATCACATTTTATGTATTTCATTGAAAAATCTATGACGTAATAGTGAAATAGGACAATTACAACAATTTGTATTCATATCCACAGAGGACTGAAACTAAACTGAGAGTGTAATCTGTATTAATCTTTCCTGATTTTAACCATCCACGTTCCCGCTTTACAGCTTATGATCGCGTGCGCGTTTTCTTACCACAGTATGGTGACCTGTTATTTTTAGACTTTGGTCTGAAATAGCAGAGCCTCTTAACATATAAACCACCTTGCAGTGTTTGCACAGCTTTACAAAAACCGATCAAGAACATTTTCAAGGACTTCAAAACCTTCAAGGATCAAATCTAATCAAAGCACAAAGGCCAAGTCGAAGGTTGCATAACCAAAACCAACTTACACTACATAATTTTTATAATCGCATATTCGTGCATAATTGCTAATTTCATATTTTCAAGACTATTAATTATAAATGATTAATTATTGTCAACGTTTAAGGACCTGCGCGAACCCTGATCTTGACTGCAAGTGATTCTTTATTTTTCAAAAACTAAGTGTTTGATCGCGAGCCAACAACACTGCTAGCTTCAAATCGTTATCGCTTGCATCGTTTGTTTTCTCCTAAAAGGTAGTCGTGCGCTTCCAAAACACCAATTTTCTGCGATCTGCAGACATAGCGAGAAATAGGGCTCCTAGCTGCTACCTGCAAGTCCGGTCTGAACGATCATTCAAACTATATTGCTTGTGGTTTATCTATAAACTCAAAATCTACTGTTACTAATTTTATAAAGATCAGTATTCACAATTGCACAGGAAATTAACTGCATTGGTTTGTACTCGTTAGGGCTGATAATGACGAGGAACAGGAAACAAGGGCTCATAGCTAGGTCCCTGCGATCTCCCACCAAGTAAAGATCCTAAAACAGCAGTATTCAATAAGTCAACTGACATTGCTAAAATTTCATCTGATATTTTTTATTTCTCATCATTACTGAATATTCGGGGAGCATCTCCCTGTTGTTATATCCTTGTGGTTCAGTGTTCAGCGTCTTGCTGTAAATGTCTTTCTTCCAATCCACGGCAGCTCCATTGTTGAGCCGTCGCCTGATAATCGCATTCAGTGCTGGTGCATCTGCAGTTTTCAGTCAACGTAGTTCCGATATAAATACCGATTTCCTCGATTAAACGTCTGGGACGCTTTGAAAAGAGCCGCACTCATTCGCGAGTACCGGTTCAATTTGTAAAAGTGATTTGACTCGGTTCGCAGTCTTCTTACGCTATAAATAAAACTTACAACGTCCATATTCGAAAGCATTGTGTCCAATAAATAGCACTATCGACGAGCATTTTACATTCCCCGGCTTGCTTTGTTAACTGAGTTCTTTGCTTAACGCAAATATTCTCTCCTATTCTTGGCTAGCATGTGACGTTATGAAAAAACTTAAAGAAAATATATGGGTATCTAAAGTTATAACTTTTATATGTTTTAGGCTGCTATTGTTCAAGTCCTCCAGTAAACTTTTAGGATGAGGGTTTTTTTGATTCAGAGTTATGAATGTTTGAATTTCTTCGCCACAAACTTTTCGCGTATCCCTCTAGCCTACCGGCGAGTTACGAAAATCACCAAGTTTGTCCCAATTAGAATATTTTGGCTTGATAAATCATTAAAAGTGGGTTCTAAATTAGATCTACAGCAAAACTAGATAAGTTGCATTGCATTTTTGGCCGCCATGTTGGCGTGCCAAAGGTGGGGCACCAACATGGCCGCCGCATACATTTTTCTTAAAATCCGGCTAGGAAATATATTCTTGCTCCAAAATGTACTTTTGCAATCTCTACAAGCTCAGAAATTTTTAGTGACCCTGGTTAAAAAATGTATATCTGTGATGGTCGCGTAACGTCAGTGTAAGCCAAGAATTGTGCAATTGATCGTGTCTTTGGGCAAGGTCTTTACTTTGGGAGGAGGGATGCTTCTTCAAGGTAAAAGGTTTTTTTTAATTTCAAAGAAATGTTACACTCCAGGGAAACACCTTTTATAATCGCGGTGGTGCGAACTTTACTTCATATAATCGACGCATTATGCGTTGACTATGGGAGGTGTAAAGGCGTGCTGTGTAGGGTTGAATGTTCGACGCCTGAATCGTGTTAAAACACAAGCTCTCGCGATATACGAGTACAAAGCAGTGGGTCGCGGAACAGTGCGCAGCGTTTGACGCCACGTGTTGATCACGTGTAAATGGACCATGCTTTTAGTACTTTTAGTACGACAAGGCTATCAAGCGAGAAACTAATCACCATGCACGTGCTAAACCGGCTCGACCCTGATCAAGACAGCTGTGAACACCACCATTCCTTTGTCCTTCAGATACCACTCCACATTCTCCGTGCCCAAGTTTTGGTCCACGAGCGCATTTCTGTCAACAGAACGCGACGCTTGTCCGGTATCGTAACAGCCAGGTCGCACCCGCAACTGAAGCGCCACTTGTGTCGAGTATGGTTTGCCGGTGGTGGAGTCTCTGAAACTAAAATAACGTTTACATTAGATATACGCGCTTACTTTTGAAGCGCGGTCAGCAAAACATACTACACACGCATACACACAACACACAACGCACGCACGCAAGCACACACACGCGCACGAACGCGCGCAAGCACGCACACGCACGCGCGCACACACACACACACACATACACAAACATATACACATACACATACACATACACACCCACCCACTATTGGCCACAAACACAGACACTTAAACGTAAATGTTTCGCAAACCTGGAGAAAATAAAACCGAGTCACTTACGGTTGCCTAGCTGCCAAAGACTCGCATGCAGCACACAGAATGGTTGGTGATACCATCAGCTTGCTGGAAACATCCTTTTCCTTGTTGGAGTTACTGGAGGTGCTGGGATGTGTACTGCTGGGGGCTGCTGTTGACAGAAAAGGGATCAATCCAAGACAATTTCCTAGGAAAGATCTCAAACTCCGGGACCATAACAAGAACCGACAATTAGTGGTGGCCTCGAGGCTCAACACCCCACACGCATGTTACATTAAGTTGGCTCAATTCCTTTGTAATCGCATCTGCCGATTTTAGGTTACAAAATGTGATCTGTAATCGAAGAGGGGTGGGGTGGGAAAAATATGTTGCATAGTACTTCGGGGTGTTTGAAACAACGTTATTCAGTGTTACGTAATACATGAAAATAATAATAGTGATAACTTTAAAATTTAATCTTTAAAACCCCCTTAGCTTAATATATAGAGGATATCACATGGGCGCGCGGAGATATGGAATAAATGTGATATTTTCATATGTGAAAACCCCAGTTTTTTTCTCTATAGCACTAACCCTTATGCGGCACCAGAAATCTAACTTCCAATTGTTTCCAAAGATGTTCCGAGGATATCCCAAGTTTTCCGAAGATTTTCCGACGTTATGTATATGTTACAAATACATTTGGAGCATTTTCGAGCATTTCCGAAGATTTTCCAAACGGATTTTTTAAGGCTCAGTGAATAACAAACAGAATACTACATGACCGTTTGGAGATACGAATTTTATCTTCTCGTGTTTAAATGATCATCACAGGTACTAGGTTCGCTCACTCGTGATGTAATATCCTCTCTGTGATACACCCCAAGTCAAATCTAGTTTAGTTGTCAGTTCTCGTTGCCCAGGTGCCCAGGCTTGAGTACGTGTGTAAATGTTAGTTGAAAATTAACAGATATCAATGTCCAACCTGTAACTGACAGGTCCCCCCTGTCCAGTGTCCGTCTTATCCTTCCCGCCTGAGTGCCGTAGAAAGCCACGTGCCCTTTATCACAGACCTCGCCCCACTCCGGTCTTGGCGGGAGCCTACAAAGAGATAATAAAATATGAAACATAAAACGATTGCGGTTTGACCCCGTTCGCATCGGCAGCCAGCATGTGTGTGTGTGTGTGTGTGTGTGTGTATGTATGTATATGTGTGTGTGTGTGTGTATGTGTGTGTGTGTGTGTGTGTGTGTGTGTGTGTATGTATGTATGTGTGTGTGTGTATGTATGTGTGTGTGTGTGTGTATGTATGTATATGTGTGTGTGTATGTGTGTGTGTGTGTATGTGTGTCTGTATGTGTATGTGTGTGTGTATGTGTGTGTATGTGTGTGTATGTGTGTGTGTGTGTGTGTGTGTGTCTGTATGTGTATGTGTGTGTGTATGTGTATGTATATGTGTGTGTGTATGTATGTGTGTGTGTGTGTGTGTGTCTGTATGTGTATGTGTGTGTGTATGTGTGTGTGTGTGTGTGTATGTGTGTGTGTGTGTGTGTGTGTGTATGTGTGTGTGTGTGTGTGTGT
>JANUFV010074872.1:0-10762 GCA_024757865.1 Epizoanthus scotinus
CGGCGAAATTGCTACGACAATTATTTGAAATGTGAGGTTAGATTTAATGCTATGGTTAGGGTTAGGGTTAGGGTTAGAAATGCCATCCTGGCAAATCTCGGCTTTAGATTAGTATAACAATAGCATGAATAAAGTCTCTACAGACGATACTAAAGCGTCATGAACGGCGAAATTGCTACAACAATTATTTGAAATGTGAGGTTAGATTTAATGCTATGGTTAGGGTTAGGGTTAGGGTTAGAAATGTCACCCTGGCAAATCTCGGCTTTAGATTAGTATAACAAGAGCATGAATAAAGTCTCTACAGACGATACTAAAGCGTCATGAACGGCGAAATTGCTACGACAATTATTTGAAATGTGAGGTTAGATTTAATGCTATGGTTAGGGTTAGGGTTAGAAATGCCACCCTGGCAAATCTCGGATTTAGATTAGTATAACAATAGCATGAATAAAGTCTCTACAGATGATACTAAAGCGTCATGAACGAAATTGCTACGACAATTATTTGAAATGCGAGGATATATTTAATGCTATGGTTAGGGTTGGTGTTGTGGTTAGAAATGTCACCCTGGCAAATCTCGGATTTAGATTAGTATAACAAGAGCATGAATAAAGTCTCTACAGACGATACTAAAGCGTCATGAACGGCGAAATTGCTACGACAATTATTTAAAGTGTGAGGTTAGATTTAATGCTATGGTTAGGGTTAAGGTTAGGGTTAGAAATGCCATCCTGGCAAATCTCGGATTTAGATTAGTATAACAATAGCATGAATAAAGTCTCTACAGACGATACTAAAGCGTCATGAACGGCGAAATTGCTACGACAATTATTTGAAGTGTGAGGTTAGATTTAATGCTATGGTTAGGGTTAAGGTTAGGGTTAGAAATGCCATCCTGGCAAATCTCGGATTTAGATTAGTATAACAATAACATGAATACAGTCTCTACAGACGATACTAAAGCGTCATGAACGAAATTGCTACGACAATTATTTGAAATGTGAGGTTAGATTTAATGCTATGGTTAGGGTTAAGGTTAGGGTTAAAAATGCCATCCTGGCAAATCTCGGATTTAGATTAGTATAACAAGAGCATGAATAAAGTCTCTATAGACGATACTAAAGCGTCATGAACGAAATTGCTACGACAATTATTTGAAGTGTGAGGTTAGATTTAATGCTATGGTTAGGGTTAAGGTTAGGGTTAGAAATGCCATCCTGGCAAATCTCGGATTTAGATTAGTATAACAATAACATGAATACAGTCTCTACAGATGGTACTCAAGCGTCATGAACGGCGAAATTGCTACGACAATTATTTGAAATGCGAGGTTAGATTTAATGCTATGGTTAGGGTTAAGGTTAGGGTTAGAAATGCCATCCTGGCAAATCTCGGATTTAGATTAGTATAACAATAACATGAATACAGTCTCTATACAGACGATACTAAAGCGTCATGAACGGCGAAATTGCTACGACAATTATTTGAAATGCGAGGTTAGATTTAATGCTAGGGTTAGGGTTAGGGTTGGTGTTGTGATTGGAAATGTCACCCTGGCAAATCTCGGATTTAGATTAGTATAACAATAGCATGAATAAAGTTTCTACAGACGATACTAAAGCGTCATGACCGAAATTGCTAGTGCAATTATTTGAAAAAGATTGATCGCATGTGATGTCTTTTGTGCTGCATAAACTTCGCAGGCCGGCAATCGGCCCCCGGAGTTTGTGCATCAGTAAAATAATCCGCCATCAGGTCTTCTTGGGAGATAAACTATCTAAGATAAGTCCGCCTCTTGTGCTTTTTTTTCTTCGCTCGATTTTGGCCAATAATTTTTTTGGCCGGTTATTACTTTCGTGCCGGTTCTCAAAGAACGATTGCTGAAGCTAAAGTATGAACTAGGTATGCGTTGTTCATGCCAATGTTGAATCCGAAATCAAGAGGAATAGAAACCAGAATACATAAAGATGGAATAAGGAATTCAGAATATAAATTTTTATATTATTTTTTTTAAATTATTATTATTATTATTATTATTATTATTATTATTATTATTAGTGATGCATGCCTTGAAAATGGAAGACGGTTCGACTTTTGCGTTATGGGTATACCTCTTTGTTTAGCCTCACACTTTAACCACTCCAACTAAATACCATATTCACTGCGTTATTTTTCTTAAAGAGAGTGGGCGTGGTTGGCGCAGTCGGTTAGATCTCTGACTCCCAACCAGGAGGTCCCGGGTTCAATCCCCGGCCATCCCGAGGGTTGAATTTGTGCGACCTTCTTTCGCCACACCGTCCGTGGACAGGGACGTTAAGCCGTTGATCTAGTCTCTCGACGTTCTATCGGGGAACTTAAAAGGACCCACGCACTCGTCGATATGGTCTGTCACCTCCTCGCTGTACATAGTCTACATTATATTATAATGTAATGCGCATTTGAACATATCCACATGGAAAGTGCGCAATGTAAACGCATATCATTGACATTGACATTAAAGTTGGTATCTTCATGGCGCCTTATAAATGGACCAGTGGGTGCATCTTGCATAAGGGTCCAAAGGTATAACGCTCTTGTGTCATAACAGACTTTGGGATCTTTGCCTTGGTGTTTCGTCTCTTTCTCTCTGATCTTTGTTTTTACTTTCTCATGACAACAGTGGAATATGATGATTGGCCCCAACCATGTTTTTGTTCAACCGTGGTACAAATCGTTGTTATTTCATCAAAGATGAAGAAGTGAATACCCTTGTTTCGACAGATCGATGTTTCTGTCTTTCCAGAACTTGTACATCGCAGAAGGATTGAACATCTAGGTTGTTGTACCAAATTAAGAAATCTCTGAATGTGTCCACTGATTCTCTTATTAAACTTGTTGGCAGTAACTGTATTTTTCTGTGGATATATTAAAACCTTTAAGTGATCAGTAATAGAAGGCTTCATAGGGAGGTAGAGAAGGAGAATCTAGTCTTTCCAGGGAATCCATCCGCTCGTAGTGAAGATAAAAATATTTTTGTCTGAGAACATTCGTAGGATTTGAGAAATTTGTTGTAGTTAAAGCCAGGGGCCAGAACGTTTTAAAAAAAGTTGATGATGTCCAGGAAACGAAGATGCTGGGTCTTCAGGAATACGAAGATGCACCACTATGAAATTGGTAACGGAGTTTGGCGTCAGGCGATTCAGTATGAAGCCACTCTTACAGTACTTGACACAACGGGAACAGTGGAAGGACTCAGAATAATGTTTCAAATATTTGATGTAGGAGAAGTGTTTCTTGTAGAGGTTGAGATTGAGTGTACTGGGATACTTACGATAGGAACAAAGCAGGAGGCGAGCAGCAATTTCTGCCGGTTTGTTTTCTTCTTCTTGGGAATTTTGTCCTTCCTTGGTATCTACCTCTTTCTGATCACCATGCATAAACAGAGATGTTGACTTCAAACAACTTCTCGAGTTCGGAAAGTAATACTTGAACCAAGTGTTGATAATAATAATAATAATAATATTTTAATATTTTAACAAGAAAGCCCCGCTCACGAGGTGTGGTTTTCATGGAGGTCCTGTGTCTAAAATAAGATCATTTCTAACTGAATATTTGTTTAAAAAGTCGATAAAGGGATCTAGGGAATCTAAAAATCTTAAAAAAGTAAAAAAAGGGGAGGTTTTAAATTGAATTTAAAACTGTCAAGACTTCTGATAGATGTTGTAAAATATCTTGTGGTTGGAGAGTTGGAATACGGAAATTATACCAGCCCAGCAATCGGTTCTGGCGGCTGTATCGAGTACGGATCTGATACCAGTGATGGCGGTACTCTGGCACACCAATGATTTGGTCTTGAGGTAGATCGTCGATGTCTTTTTTTCTTTTGACCACCTGGAACTAGCAGAAGATTCAGGCTGCGTTGTTTTTTTGGTTTGGAGAATTAGATCTTGCTTTCAGTTTTTATCGGCAGGCCGGCTCTGAAACAAAAAGTATTATCACAAATTAGTCGTAAATACCATAGATATAGGTATAGGTATGACTCTAGAAGTAAAAGACGTTTTAAACATACCTGTATCTCCATTGGGATGTAGAGGTAGAAAGATGAACAGCTCGTTGAAGAGCTTGAAGTAGGGCAACGTTGTTAAAGAATTCACCGCAGGTATTACAGTGGTACTCTTGCACAGCATCCCGTCTTTCGTCGGGACTTGCTTCTCATGCCAATCCGACTTTCTCAGGACTTATTAGTCAGAGTGGAAACACTGGTGTTGCTTGTTATCTTTATGGCGTTTCCGTCAGTGCATCTCCTTGAGTAAATTCGTTCCCACAAGTTCTACACTTGTATCGTTTTCTTTTGGCAGAAGAACCATTTTCGGCCTGTAAAAGTTACATACAAAATTAACGGTTTAAATAAAAGTAGGTTCAGAAGACAGCATCAACAAAGATTGCAAAACCCCACCTCTCTCACTCTTTTGTGACCAGCTCTAACCTGGGCGGTTCCCTCTGTATTACGTAAAGCGTCAATCTCAGCTTCTAACTGGAGACAAAGCTCGAAGAGTTCTTCTGGAACGTCAGGTAGCAACTGCAGGAATTAGAAAACATTACCATTAGATTCTGCAGTACTAAATTGAAAACGACTTTACCCTAAACTATTAGACCAGTGAAATGGTTGGTCAGCAGGATAAATCAGATAAACGCTCAGCTTCTAAGATTTCAGATGGATTTTCGCTGACCCCTTCGGGACTCGTCTGCAACAGAAAAGTAACATCAAATGTCAATTATGGAACGAAAATAGAATCAGTATTGGAAACAGCCTGGTTTGATAGAGTTATCATTTTAGAATTGCAAAATGTTCAATCATTAGTATTGTCCTGGTATCAACAAACATAGTGCTTTTATTGGCTCAGCGATCGCATGTACAGAATAAAATGGTTGCGTATCTTGGCCAAAGCTCTGGATCATGGAAACTATGCTTGCAACCGTGACGATAGCCGGCGTGCATTACTTAGTTTCTGTACATTTTTATTGGTTCTGCTTTTAATACAGGATTTCTAATCTCATTCAATCTCATCCAATCAGAGTCGTTTATAGAATTCGAATCTGAACCAGGACTTTGGCGCGCTGCAATCTTGTTCCCGGAGCCCACGTTATTTTAGGCCTGCGGCGAGAAGCCTTTCGTTCCTCGCCGCAGGCCTAAAATAGCGTGGGCTCTGGGAACGAGATCAGTTGCTGAGAGCCGAGTTCTCGTAATACCATTGCGCATGCGTCTTACATTAAAGTTATTCCGATACACCGACAGGAAATCAAGCGAATATGCTAAGATTTGTTCTAATTTGAAAATAATGAAAATGATTGTAAGGCTTAATTAATCTTCCTTAAACTAATACCAGTGCATGTTAACAATTTTGTTCAAGCAGTAGCAAAGTATAATTTAGTTGAGCCGGTTTAGTTTTAGGTCTGAATACGATTATCAGGCCCTGATTGTTCAAAAAGAGGATGAAAACGCTATCCAGCGAATAAACCCATATCCAGTGAATAAAATAAGCTAAATAGTTATTAACACTTAATATCCAGTGGATAAGGATTTATCCGCCGGCCAGAAATATAATAAAAATTGTTCTACATAATATGAAAATTGTACAGGGATCGACCAATGAGTTTGTATTATCGGTCTGTGAATTTGTAGTTTTTTTATCAGGCCAATAAATGTCATTTCTGCGCATTGGCACATGAATTTTTTACTGACCAAACAGACTCGTGTTATCGGCTCAAGATTATGCATTAGTTCTTTATCATGTATGAAAGATCTAAGAGACACCAGTCGTATTCACAAGTTGCAATTAGTTGCATTTGACTTTACAATCATTCGATTGACCTCGTCTCTTGTCCTTTATATAATTAAACTGGCGAATTGAAGGCTGCTGTGACAGTTTTCTGAATTAAACACTGACGACTTTAAGTCGCTGGAGAGTCTTTATCGCTAACTGATACATTTTTCTTTTCAGTAAACAATCAGACTACAGCATTCGGTTTCTCGAGGGCATGAAGTGTTAAACATGTGTATTTATGTTGATATACTAGACTAACTGCCAATTGTCTTCCTGGTTTGATCGTCCGACAGTTGTGAACTAACAGATAAGAGAAAATAGACTTTGACTACAAAATTAATGATAAATGTAAAAGAAAAACTAATGATGTTCTCTTGTTATTGCAAAAAATAATTTAGGGATGCTCTTTATAAAGAAGAAGTTTGTTTATATAAAAAAAAAAATTATGTGTCCATAAAAACAGGAGAGGTACTTTTGACCAAGGCCGTTTTCGTCTGCCGAAAGATTGATGAAATTTTTGTATTTGCGATTTCTGTTTACATCGAGATTGAAGCATAAACATTTGCCTTGAGGTCTGTGCGAGGCTGGCCAGTTTCGACAAAAATCATTAATTATGTATATGTGAAACGTCCAACTCTCAATATAAAGCCCAAAACACAAATGTTCAAATGTTTAGATTTAGAATGGAAATTAGGCGATGGGTTGAATGTTGATCAGAACAAGCAGTTCGAAAAAATGACATTTTCTGCTATATTTGGAAACGTGTATCTGTCAGCAAAGGCTGGGTGTTCGAAGTAACCAAAAGCCCATATGTTGTGTAGTAGTTGTCTGGTAGTAAGGTTTCAAAAGACAGGCAGATGGTAAGATACATCATGACCTGTCGAGTTTGGCAGGGCGTGGGGCTTGAAGCGAGTTGCAATACTAACCACCTGCTGCGGGCAACTCTTTACCACTTTTGTTTCGTTTCACTGTTAATGATATGCCAAATTCTTGACTTTGCTTGCTTAGCCTTGATTGCCGTGTCTTGACAGCCCACGGTCACTGGAGAAGCTGAGTGATGTGTAAATAAGCGCTTAGCCAGTCTTCTGGCATCACGATTAATCAAGGTAAGTTTGTCTGGTTGTTTAAGAGTATTCCTCAGCTTCAAATTTGGTTCATGTTCGGACAAATCACTCGCTTGTAATCGAATAACAGTATTGACGAGAACGCTTTCTGTGTTCACCTACGGAGCTGAGATGATATGGAAATCTAAACTAAATAGTAAGTAATTTTAGTTCATAACCCTTGGATGGAGCGCCAGGCGTTGTTCCATTCTATTCCATTCCATTCGGCGTGTATTAGAATGCATTCGTGTAAAGGCAATTCATTGAGGACTGAAAGCGAGCGTTTGTTTTGCAAGTCAATCGAAAGCATCACTTATAAAAGAAAAACAACTAGATTTTTCCATTAACCTGCTAGAATTTAAAAACTAATTTCTGCATGATTTTTTATATTGAATACCTTTAGTAAGTTTAATATTGGTACTACATCGGACAAGAAATCAGTTAAATTTAGTTGTTATTTTTGTCTGAATCGAACGTATTGAATTAAATGAAAACTTGCCTTTCTAAAATCATGCAAAGCGGCCGTCGATCAGTTGAGTCGTTGCATTTATTATTGAACAAGTGAAATGGGATGTACAGACTCAATTTTTGCTGGTCATGCAGACTTGAATGTTGTCATCTTCAGTTGTATACCATTGTTGCCAATAAATTCGCTTCAATCATTATCTGTCAGACGTTTCCTAAAACGCAGAACGAGCGAAAGGTTTGACTTTTAAAACTCCCAGCAATTTTAGTTAAACATTTCAACCACTATAGGACAGACATATTATGCGAGACTTTATTTGCACAAGAAAAGGAAAAGCCAACAAATTTAGTATTAAGAATGTCTCGCTTATTGCTCTACAATTACAATACCGTCAGACCGCGAGATTCTTTGATATTTATACAGTTATTACTTACATTTGAGAATCGAATTAGAACGCGAATATTCTTCAAGTATGGAAATTTGCGGAAGTTATTTTGGACGGGACATTCTACGTGTTTGTCATTACCCTGAAATGTCAGTAGTCAGAGAGCTTGCTTGTCTTATCTACAGATTGTTTTGTAAAATACAGCGGCTCTCTGCTGTCAAACTTTCTAAAAAACCTAACCGCACTAAAACCCGCGCTCGATAATTTTGCACAGGTGGTTTTGGCCAGAACCCTCCTTCGCTGGACTTCAGGTGTTCGGAGCCAAATTATTCGAAGGACGCGTACAGTTTTAGGTCAACAAAATGACTCCATGGATTCAGGAGTATAGATCTTTAAAATGGTATTTAAAGCAATATACGGTTCTCAAGAAATCCGAATGTACGTGCTGCTTTGACTGGCGTTGTTGAAGTATTGCCACTCGACTATTTGTTGAGACACGGTCAGATTATTAACTTAAACCATTTTTACGAATGCAAATAGAAAAAATCGCATTGTTTGAGGCTAAACGCAAACTTAGACCAATCGATTCAAAGAAATTAAACAATTTCAATTGCTTTTGAAAATTATTTTTTTGCTGAAGACCTCCTACTGAAAACTGGTTTTATTGTATAATGTTTTAAACAAAAGGACGAATAGTATGATAAGATTGGTTGGTCGTATCAAATTAGAATTGTTTGTTATTTAAAAGCTTTAGACAGATAAAATTTTACCATATTTCTTCTTTAATTGCAGAAATTGCTTTTTGTGTAGCTAAAATCTTCAGTAGGAATGCTTAACTACTCTAATAGTTAAAACTAGACTAATTTGACACGAATAGCATTAATCCATTATACTCTATTTTATTATATTATTTGATATTATATTATATTATATTATACAGTGTATATGTATGTATTGTATGAATGTATGTATGTATATATTAGTGATTATAGGCAGATCTTCTCGAAGCACTGCCTACTAAAATATGTTTCTTAAAAAAAGATTCATTGAAAGAATGGTGCTGTCTATTACTGTGATTGAAATTAAACCGCTGCTTGTTCCTTATGTGGATTGTTCTTTAGTATTGTATGATGTGTTTGAGTATTTTCGTATTTTCTCAAGGTCAAAGCAGTAAGCTTGCTAGACATTTATACAAATTTCTTTGGCTTGGCATGTCATGCCAACGCATGCTATTTCATCACCTACATTTTGCGTCAGTTTGAGTTAGAAAAGCGAATACAAATTAAAACACTTCGTTGTTTTTGTCACATGCTGAGCGGCTTTTGCCAATTAAAATGCTCTTTGTAGGATTGCTTTCAAAAACAACAATACGCCGGTGTGATAAGACATGTTTTATGCAAAGTGAGAGTTCTAGGTGCAAATAATAAGCTTTTCTTGTTCGAAAAAATACTGAGCATTCAAAATGAACACTAAGCTTGTTCTTGTTTTGCTCTAGAAATACGAGCTGTTTCTCAAATAAGTCTTATCATAATGGTTCTATTGACGGGTTATTAAGAACTTAGGACATTTTAAAATAAATTAGGCTAAACAGTATTCACAATATTCCATAGATCTATTTTTCCTTCTCTCAAGAATTAAAATGCTCTGTTTGTATTAACATACAGCGTTTAAATTATTTCATTCTAAGTTCTAAAGTTGATCTCAACATGGGCCTTAACCACGTTTTCGTCTGTTCTAACTAATTTCAGTCGACTCAAATACTTCGAGGCGATTAAGTAGATATACACGCAAGATGACAGACCATTAGATTCATGTTTTCCAGAACGAATCATTTTAAACAGATATATATTCAGACAAGCTACATGATGTGTCCTACATTATGTGACAGCAAAGATTCTGTACCCGAGCAGTTTTTAATTATTTTGTTTTTATTTGTAGGTAGCCCCAAGCTATTACATATTTGCGATTATTTTCGCTTTCTTTTTATGGCAACTGGAAATAGATTATTTTCAAAAGTGCTATTCACTTGTTGGGTGTATATTACAACAGTTATTCCCCTCAGTGTCGGTGTCTAGCGGTAGATATTCCCCTCGCTGAAGTGGCTCAGCAAATATCAACCACAGACACCTTCACTTCGGGAAAAAAATGTTCATTATCCTACATACATCCTTACATACATACATATTTTATTGACTTTCCCCAAGGGGGCTTTTCAAAAATAATTTTATACTGATCAAACTGAAATAGTTACCTAGTACCTATACCGCTGCAAAATAGCCTCTTTCATTGCCAGCAATTCGGAAATCGGAGTCCGTGAGCAAGTTTTAGCGCACAGTCGCCGTGCGGCTTCCTAGATTCCTACTCTCCCCAACCTCCCACTTATCGACCGCGCACCGAAATTCCCTTTGGCTTCCCTATTTTCCGATTCTGTTGATAGAAGGGGTTTTTTTGCAGTCTAACTTTTGCTACGAAGGGATCGAAATAAAGAGTTGTGTATAGGCTACACCCAACCTCTCCAAATACAATGTTTCTATACACTTATTCACTTTGTATTCTGTGTTTGCTTATACAAAGATCTTACAGCTTGTCCACTGACACAGGAGGCAAACACGGCGGACCTGCTCCACTGACTCACTCCCTGACAGTCGTGTGTGTTACGTTATGGTCATTGTGTGCCATGACGAGAACACTGTCACAAAGCCCCAGTGGACAAAGCTTCATTATGCTTGTAGACAAGGTGATATGGCTGTCATTCAGAAACTAGGTACGTTGGATGAACTGATAATTTGATAGTGCCAGTGCTAGTGTGGTAGTACTACTACTAACTTAACCGCACTATACGGTAGCTATTAGTAGAGCGTTAACGTACTAGGAGTAGCAGCAGCAGCAGCAGTTGTAGCAGTAGTAGTAGTAGTAGTAGTAGTAGTAGTAGTAGTAGTAGCAGTAGTAGTAGTAGTAGTAGTAGCAGTAGTAGTAGTAGTAGTAGTAGTAGTAGTAGTAG
>JANUFV010075094.1:0-10762 GCA_024757865.1 Epizoanthus scotinus
TTCGCGGCTCGGTGAATATCCTACGCTACTCACCTCCACTTCAGAGAATAATTTCTCACTACTCACCTCCACTTCGGGGAATAATATTGCATTTTCTAACCATTTCAGGTATTAAACTCTAGAGATCAACTGTCAGCATTATAAAGCATACTTGTCTGCTTAAAGTTTTGTAAATAAATGTTTTTTTGTATCAGCACAATTAAAGGTAGACGTGACAGTACATGATAAGAATGATAGGTTTATTGGAACATGCAAGTTCACCTACGTGGCTACTCCGGAATGGATGCTTTTAGAAGGAAGTACGGAGGATCCATGTTGTGACGACCCGCCACAGGACGACGGGGATAATGGACGATCGTCTGATAGACCAGAAAATCACAGAAGCAGACATCAAAAATCGACTTTACCATTATTGCAAGGTAGTAGCTATGTCCATAATTGTTCTGAAGAAAGAAATGTTAAAAGAAGTGTTGACACACTTGCAAATATGTTGTCTATTTCGGTCCATAGAAAATTTGTACTAAGCCAAACCCAAACTGCACTCAAGGTAACTCCTCTGCTTTGCAGTGAGCAGCTGTACTGCGCATGTTAGCAAATTCAGAATGTCTATGATGTATATTTGCAATTTACTATTAAATATTGATGATTTACACCAATAACTGCCGGAAAAAAATTAAAAGTCATCATATTTATGTGATTTAGGGGAATTTCTTAAAACATCTCTCCCCAGTCTCCCTCCATAAATAGGAAAAAAGCTGGTTTTTTTGCCGCATTTTGTACAATATCTTACAAACAAATTCCGAGACCCCCTATACTAATTTTCTATGTTTGAAAATTAATAGAAAAGTCTACAATCACGCAAGTGATATCTTGGAAATTAGTAACCATATCAGCCTGTTTCTGTTGCTGCCTGCTTAGGTTTTTCAGATTCCTTCTTGAAATAATTACATTATCTTTATTTAAACTCAGTATTAACTTTCACATTGTATTTTTTAAATTCGTACACATATTTAGCCAAATAAACACAGATGTAATTCATTTAGAAACGTTTTTTAAACTGGTGAAATTTGCATAAAAGGGGGTACATTGGATCAGCCATAGCTCCTTAAAAAGCACGGGCACCCCTTTTATTTCATTTTTGAAGTTCTCCTATCATGGTCAAAAAATGAGCAAAGTTTTTAAAAATATCTTTTTTCGCTTCTATTTTGGATGAATGATCTTAATCTGGGTTTATCCTCTAAATAGCGTGGAAGGTAAAGTGAGATCTATCGAAAGCGGGAGCGAATTCATGCAGCAATTTCTCGGCCCCAGTTTCTGCCCTCCAACTCGCATGCCACTCTAAATTATTTGTTTCTCTGAACGATGTATAGAGGGAAAACGGGATTGTTTGCATTCTATTAAATAAAGTTTCTGAAAACACACGTAGATCGGAACTGTATTTTCTACCTTCTTGTCAAAAAGACTTCAATTGTATTCGTTTCCCTTGATAGAGTAAGTGTTTATATTTTTGGCTTCATGAATTAAATTCTTCTATAAACCACTCGATGCTTATCCATTTTATTTTGAGCCATGTTTTAGCTTTAAATTACAGTAACTTGTTCAAGTAAATCCCTCCCCGAACAAAAACAAAATGGCGGAAGTGTTCTTGCTTGTCAGCCTCGTTCCCAGGAAGACCACGTTTTAGCTGTCACCTGATTAGCTACAGCTTCTCGCTGGCCAATCTGCGTTTAATTTCAAAAATCTGTACTCAAGTTCAAATTAATTACAATCCCCTTCCCTCGACCAATAACTAGAAGAACTGGCAAATTTTTGTTACTGTATGATTAGATAGTGAACATATTTAATAGAAAAGGCTAATACTTTTAGAATGTTAGTTCATTGTTAAACTTATAGGCAGCTATCCCAGCCATAGAACTCTCCAGAATCTGAGCTAAGTAACGTTTGAGATAACAGAAATTAATAAAAACGTTTATTAAGCATCAAACGTAAGTTTAGTTATTTATTAATAAAATTATTCAATTATGGATAAGTAAATCAACCGGTGCAGTCTTTAGACTTTAGTTACTGAATATCTATTATAATTTGTAGTTTTAATACAGCTAGGTTGTAAAATCAATAAACTATTCATTGCATTACTTGAAAGTACGAAACTTTTAAGATAAAACGTAAATTTATTATTATTGTTGCTATCCTTTTACCGCAGGATGTGAACAGTTCTCTGCTAGCCAACAAAGAACATTGATGTATGGAGCTGCAAAGCTTAATGCCCCAGACGTGATTTGCCGAATTTTAAACGGAAAATATGCTAAAGAAGTGTATGAAGCTTACAGCAGCCAATTGTGGCATCCAGCGAAGGTTGCTAGAAAATATGGACATCCTGATTTGGCGGATTATATTGTCAAGTTAGAAATGAGGTAGTTATAGATTTGAAAAGCAGTCATACAATTTGATGCGTTTGATGCTGCCAAAGGTCTAAGAACCGAGGGCAAAATATTCTATCGTAAAGACCGACCAAATAAAGTTATTGATATTTTTGTTATATGGCTTTTGTATTACTTATGAAATGTTTGCTCGTTGCAGTGAAACGCAGATTTAGTTTTCAGCCAATTGCAAAATCCAGTTTGTCATATAATAATAACTTTTATAATCTTGTGGTTAGCGGAGGTGAACTTGCTTACCGTATGCTTGCTAGCATGTATAGTTTTTCAATGAAATAGTAAATACGTGGGTAAAAATTGGTTTAAAATCACACATGTTATTTTCTGCTGATAAGAATCCATTGAGAATTGAAAACGTGTTAAATGTTGTTTTGGTCATAGATTCTCCAAGGCACTTGTGCTAAGTGTGAGTGATCTTACCTGCCATGTTCAGGAGAATGAAAGCGGCACCGTACAACAAGTCGATTGTAAGTATATTTTAAAATGTTTAATATTTCTAAAACTAAGTAACTTCGATTAACAAGTTAAGATACGTAATGGCAGAATTACACGCTGCGAAGTAGATGTAACAAAATGTAAGAAATCGTGCTAAAAATTGGCAGGATTCGAAAAATGTGTTAAACAGCGCCATGTATTAGCTAGTCCGGTCGACTTTTTAATTATATATTGAGGTGTTATTTTTTCCAAAACTTAATTAGCAACTCAAATTAAAATTGGGCCGACAAATCGTAACACGCCTTAATTTGGAGTACCGGTTGCGCTTTGATTCCTTTTGTGATTGGGCAATTTTTTGTGTCTGGCTGGAACACATTTTTGCAATTTAAGATAACCTAAATTTTCTGACGGGAACATTTGTTTTTGCGATTTGATGGAAAATTATGTCACAAGAAATAAAAGAAAATGGCCAATTTTTATAGATTTGTGTATCTCTCGTAAGGACGAAAAACTAATTATCACACTCCGTGTGTGTAAAACCGTCGAGTTTGCTCTGTGCAGGACAACTAGCGTTGCTGCTTGTCAGTTATTACTCCTCTTCGAGCTCCTATAAAAGTGGAAAAGTTGAGTTTTGTTTTGTTTTTATGGTGTTTATTTTTGCAGATTTTGTTTTTGCAGGAACTTTTCTTGTCGGGAATTTTTTTGTGCGAATTGTCGAAAAACCGCAAAAATCGCAAAAATAAACTCCCGCAAAAATAAATCTTACACAGTAATTGATTAGTAACATATTGAATGTATGTGCATAAGTCGCTAGAGCCAATACCTGGTAATTTCTGCTAGAATTTCGTCATTTAGAATAAAATAATTTAGAAGTTTACTTCGGTCAGGCAGGTTTCTGAAACAAGCGCATCTAAAAGCTAAAACTAGTTAAGTAAAGCAAAGACTTTATTTACAGAACTTAAGCTGTTTTTATTTGTAAAGAGTTTTGAATCACAAGCAAATATTCTTAATTTGCTTACAGCTTTAAATGCAGAAGACACATCATCGCTGACAGATCAAGAGGATGTAAATGATGCTAATTATGATGCAGACGAATCGAGTCCTGGGAGTGCTTCGTTTGACGATGATTGGACGTCTGGTGACCACAAGAGAGAAGAAGGAGTGGTAGAATCTACAAGCAGTGATCTCAACTTAAGTGAAGGTATTCACACTTCGTATACTAAGAGAACAAATTCATAATAAGCCGTTTTCATATTTATTCCACACTTCCGGCATGGGTGAGAGGCTAAATGATATTGAATAGTCACTACTTTGAAATTCATTATAATACCTTATTATTTACATCATTAGATTTAGACTTTAAAGTCTGCATGAAACTTGGAGTAACAGCAAGAGCTCATCTTTTAAAATGCCGACACTAGAAGAACGTCTTTATAACCTTTTGAAAAGTTCAACTTTTAAGTTTCGGACGTTGTCAGTCTTGACTAAGCTGAGGGAACTTATCTTCCACAGAGAAACCAATCGACAATGGTTTTGTTTATATATTGCAACTGAAAATAGCGCTAATTTGG
Source organism: Epizoanthus scotinus (assembly GCA_024757865.1). Lineage (NCBI taxonomy): Eukaryota > Metazoa > Cnidaria > Anthozoa > Zoantharia > Epizoanthidae > Epizoanthus > Epizoanthus scotinus. The sequence continues at coordinate 4,445 of JANUFV010075094.1, forward strand.
AGGGAAAAGTATCTATCTATGGAACATGAGTATTTGTTTTCCGGAAATATGATTGATTAGCTTGTTTAACCAATCTCAACGCGCGTACTATTTGAACGATACAACAATAAAGTATCTATGTGCACTCCGGGTGAAGTGAACGTTTAATCAGAATAAGGAAATACCTGGTAATTCCGACTAAGCTAGGTCCGTCTAGATCATGCAGGCAGCCTTCGGACAGACTCTATAATATTTATATCCATTATCAAAATGACACGCATCAGATTGCGCCAGGAAAATCCGCGTAATTTTGTCTCTACTGTACTACTCGCCTGTGTAGTTGAATCTAATCTTTACAGTTAACTTTCACAGATGGACACAAGCATACAGTGCCATTTGCATTTAGCCTCATTAAAATTAGGGGATACCTATTATAGTTAATAAAACATTTGTTGTTTACCACGTATCACCTGATTCTATATGAATGTTCGTTTACACCGACACTATGTTAAGAATGACACTTCGAGCCGAGAGTTCACTGCATACTCATGTGGGTTTAATCTGAATTTGCAGTTCGTTGCGCGACCACAGACGTCATCACCCCTTATTACCACCCGCTTTCAGGTCCATGTAGTTTATCAAGTATCGCGGTAAGTGACTTGATCATATTTTATTTTGACAAGCAGTACCTATAATGCAATCAACGTATGAATGATGTTCGCGTTTTGTAGATAGTAGATTAACTCCTGCTAAAAAAACACTCTGGAAAGACGTGCGCGTACGTCCAGAATGATGATGACGTAATTTGAAGTCATACAACAATTTCTACGTACAGAAGGCACTTCGACGAGTTACGGAAATACGGAACGACGTTAAAAAAATTGCAATCGGCAATTTAATTAATATGGTATCTTTTTTTAATTGTATTTTATTATGAATGTCATTTATATATTATTTTATTTTTGTGTGTTCGTGGTTCTACAAGTCCAATTTCTCGTGTAAATCTTCTCTACAAGCCCTGTTCTGACGTTCAAATATCGTTGAATCCAGCCGCCATTTTGTTTGACAATATTCAAACCCAGGTCGAACCCCAAGGTCCCATTCCCCCATGCACACCGCGCGGCCCAGTTTAATCAAAAAATTTGATTAAAAAATTAACAAAAAGAACGAAGAATAAGAGGGCAGGAGATATGTGGGCGTTGTCTCGGCCTTGGCCAATCAGACATGCCAAATACACCCCACGTGATATTTCTCAGTATCTCGACCATGTGCAAGGGTGTGCAAGGTTGGCAATTCCAACTGAAATCGAAGATAAGCCCGGTCGGGCGGGGTTAGTGCTTGGATGGGTGACTGTGTGGTAATACGTTGTCACACGGATTTTTTCCACATTCTTTTATCTCTGTCTGATTTGTGTTTTAGAGCTAGAAAATTTCGGTGATATTATTTCCACAAAATAGTATTCTGAAAATATAATTGGGGCGATAAACATTAATACCGTGAGCAAATTGAAATTACCGTCTCATTAAAACAAACACAACAAAAATCAAAATGTCTTAAATATTTTATGACTTGAAAAATCGCTGTGTTGTTGCAGCCTTTTTTACGCAAAGCTAAAGTACTTTAGGGATCTAATTGAAAAAGCATCTTTCCTCTACAGTCCCATATCCCAGGCTCTGTTTAATGAACCATACGCTATATTTTACATATTTTGATGTAACAAACTACTAACACTTGCTTCTTTGGACCTTTAGGTAAACCCAGTAAAATGAAATAATCTTAAATTGCTACTCTATGGTTGTGAAGCAGTTAGGTTGATAGACAGCGTCCATAAAAACTGTTAAGTTGCACTCTGTTAGAGAACCCTCAAGAGATTGCTTATTTATTTTTGGGCCCAAGAAAGACAGCTAGTATTTAGTAAATAAAGTACCTCTGCCGCCTATTCTTTTGCGTCATACAGGCCTGGAGGCTGTTCGAAGAGTGAACATCTTGCCCGAGGTTAAAGCCGATGGGAAATGAGATACTATGAGAACAATTTAGAAGCCGAGGGACTGTATGACTCAATAGAACAGCAAGACAGAACTACTTTATTCATTTTATGATTCAACAATACGTTTTCGCTAAAATCAAACGCAACAACATGGAGCGCGTGCATGTCTGTTTCATTGTTTTGTGCACTAAACATTCAAGTGTGCAGGGTCGAACAAAAAAAGACAGTGTTTATGGTACGTTTTAAAGAAAGTTTATTGCAAAGTTTTTTCGACCAAATGAAGTGGCCTTCAATAGATCTTTAGTTGGTGCTTTGATCAGTCCGAAGATTAGTTGTAATGCTTTTAGTTTTAGTTGATGTTAATAGCAAAACTCTGTATTTTCAGGTGGACATTCCGAAACTCGATGACTTGGATGAACATACCAAAGTAAGTGTTTTAGCGCATTTAGGATGGGATTTCTTGTTTAATCATACAGTAACAAAGCTTTCTGCATTTTGATTGGCTGACAGAAGTGATGTTCATTTTAAATCAGAGGGTAATTTTCAAAATCGAGTGCAGATTTTATGAAATCAAGTGCAATAAAAGTGAAATCAAACGATAATGCGCCGATGGTCCTGGGAATGAGTTGCAAACAAACATACCACCATATTGTTTTTGTTGTGAACAAAGCTTTTAAAAGGAATTTGCTTCAACGAGTTGCAAGTTTAGTTCAATATTGAAGGAGATAGTCCAAAATGCAAATGTCCAAAATTCATGAAGCTGAGAATCTAAACACGTAGTCTGTCGAGGGAAATAACTAGAACTGCAGCTCAAAACGACTAGCGAGAAAATATCCATACAACGTCAATGGGAAGGGAATCAAAGCTCAGTAGATATCTGTCTGTTTCTGTTTGATTAACAAGTAACTACACGATTCCTCGTGCAATTTTGGAATAAATTTAGCACTCGTACAATTTTCAAAGACCATATTTTTGTTAGTCTTTGAAAAATGTACGGCGTTTGTTAGTTTATTCCAAACAATAATCGGAGCCACTGATGTGATTACCTATGCAAACTAAATGCCCAATAGGAAATGAGACACTCGCTGTTAGTTATTTACCAAATATAATCTAACAATAATCCCACGTAACAGAGTTTATATACCAATACCTGTAATGGACTTATAGCGATCAAGAAAGGCAAGCATCGAGTCGATTACTATTCTTCGATGTTCAGTTGACATGAATAATTGAAGCTCTCGCATGTGTGGATGGGAAAGTCAGTCTCATCACAACAAACGCAACGAAAATCAAAAGTCTTGAATATTTGATGGCTTAAAATTGTGTTTTTGCAGACCCTAATTTTTACTATGTCTATATCGAATACGTCTTTGCTCCACAGTTCTTAAGTCCGAGGTTCTCGGTTTAATGAACCATACTTGACTGGTATATTTTACTTACTTTCAATTTAATGTATAACAAAAAGATCTTTGGGGAAACCCAGTAAAATTTAGTTATCTTTAATGACGACTCTATGGTTGTAATAGTTGAAGTAGTTAGGTTCAGAGGCGATGTCCATCAGAACAGATTATGCGGTGTGAACTGTTCAGTTGTAATCTGTTAAAGAGCTCTCAAGACATTCCTTATTATATTTGTGTGTCAACTTTTAGGCCCGCGATATAAACAGTCAGTATTTAGTAAATCAATTGCTTCTGTTGCCTGTTTTTTCGAGTCATATCGAGCCATACAACTTCTTAAGCTGACAAATTATTCAAAGAGTTCAGTCGATATAATTATTTCGAGTGTGGATCGGAACGTCAGTTTCATCAAAACACGCGCAACGAATATCATGATTTCTTGAATACTCGTATTCACACCCAGACATTTGTTGGGAGATCTTCTCGATTTAAAGCATCAACCCACTTCTTTCGAATTTTTGAACTTTCAGGATGAAGCTTATGAAAAGTTACAGCTTGTTGTTTGTGTTTTTTTACGGGATCGGCAGTCGGTTGCAGCACAATATGCCATTTTCAAGGATTTCCAGACAAAAAAGGCGGGAGAGTACTTCTTGTGTCGTCACAGCTTAGCAACCGCACACAAAATGGCGGATTTTAAATTGAAAAAGAGTGATTTTGACGACTAGCTGCACAAAACCCTTACTGTGTTAAATCAAAATAAGTCAGTTTTCAGACTCTCGAACTATATCCCTTTAACCTGTGAAAATTTTATTTTTCCCTTGATGATCCCTTTAAATTGCTACTCTATGGTTGTAATAGTTAAAATACTGAGTTAGCGGTGTGAGCTGCTCAGTTATCTTGTTTGTTTGCATGTTACTGTAGGCCTAAAATATACAGCCAGCGTTTCCTGGTATTTAGAGTGTAAGAACTCTTCGCGTCTTTTGTCGGTGTATGCGTGTTCAAGTTCAGTGGATACTGAGAGCGGAATTACAAGAAATTATATCTTTGCTGACAATGGACAAGCAAGAGTGCTTCAACATATTTAATATTCAAGTTGAGTTCGCTGCAATTAGCCGATAATAAAACAAAATAATCAGATAGAAGCAAAGTATAAGCAGCTAAATTTGAGAGTACCGTATTTTCTCGATTAAGCACCGCTGCTTTTATTGCATTTTTTGTTACTGGAGTGCAGCGAATTTTCGGGGTCGTCGTTTATTTGAGAGCGACGTATATTTATAAAACAATCAAGTTGTGTTTTTTGTGCAGGCGAATTTATCCGCCTTGACAACGGAACTGCGCATTGCAAGAATTCTAGAGAGAGCTCAGTGGAAGATAATTATAACGGTATAGTCACCTTGAATTAAAAAACATTGTTATCAAGGTAAATCGGCAATTTCGGAGGATGGTTTATACTAGATTGATCTGTGCTCGCTTTTTGATTATATTCTATGAATAAATACCGCATCAGGGGACGTTTTTTTAGTATTTTTTGCTTTCAAATACGGCGTTTATTCTGGGGCAGCGTTTAAATGAGTAAATACGGTAAATACGACCTCACATTTCCCTGTTGGTCTATTACAACTATTTCTATTTTGTAAAAAGTATAACGCACAACTTCGCTGCCTTGTACTTTTAATTTATCAAGGCAATTTACAACATTACTACATGGCAGAAATAGAACAATCAGACTTGTAGGATTAGTAGAAACTGTGAACTTTGAATATTAATATAGCTAGAGTTGTATTCTAATATTCTCCGAGGGTCGTTTTCAAGTTTAAGGAAGTTATCAAGATTTAGAATCTCTGCAAGTTATTAATGATCGTTTTAACAGAACTGTAATTTATTTGCTACAGGATATGCAGGGTTCATCATACTTCAACATGCTACTGGCTCGTTTTTCTGTTGTGCGTATTATGCCTTCAGTTTTCCTTTGTAAACTTTGCAACCAAACAAATGTGGCAAGTCGTACATATAAAATAAGGATAAAAGAGTATATCGGACATACTGCGAGAGATGTTGATACAACGGTAAAAGAAACCGTATCAGCACCCCATTGTCACTCCAGTATCAGCAGCATGGAGAAAAAGGACGGCGCAGAAGGTACGTATAACACTGTAAACCTAATCAAAATACATTTGATAGATATGGTTGATTCGAGTAACATTAACCGACATAGCGCAAACAAAACATAGGCAGAATTTCGTTATTTTTTCATTAACTGGCAATAGTACGTCAAAACTGTAACCATTTTATTTCTGTTACTGTTGTACACAATTTGTGACAAAGCCGGGTCGAATTATGGTGAAGTCAATCGGAAACATTGACGAAAATGTTGGTTTTACTGCTGATCAAAATATCACCTCTCCCAAAGTACAGAGCATCGTATCTTTGTTTCGTATTAACGAATTTTGTTTCGTATTTGATATTTTGTGCTTCGGATCGTAGACAGCTGGCCGGTGATCCAAAATTCTGAGCTTAAACATTGATCAATGTCCTTATTTACGAGTGGCTAGAAACTGTTTTCCCTCTATGTCAGTTTTTTCAACCCTATCCAGTTTTTTTGGTGTTACGCTTTAGCGGAATATGATAGAAACACCAAATTTGGTGACCTTTTCTAAACTTTTATGGGGAACAATTTAAAGTAAGTTTCGGTAACATAGTCATTGGCCCGTTGCCATGCTAACTATCATTTTAAACATCATTTTTCTCACTTTCATCGTGAGTCGGAAATGAACAAGTATATGCAATTACACTTTGAGACGATGGTTTAGGTTAATAGTCATACTTATTTTTAGTTCATTGCGTATAAAACCGATGTAACGATTTTGGTAACAGATAGCAATTAATTGAGAAGATAACAGCGTTTGTTTTGTTGCTAAAGTAACGTATTTCTTAGAAAAATGACCAAGTGATTGT
>JANUFV010075316.1:0-10756 GCA_024757865.1 Epizoanthus scotinus
ATCGCCAGTGTTGTTTCGCCGTGTTTGGTCCATTTAGAAATGGGTGAGCGAAAACGATGCCGCGAGTCTTTGGTCCATTTGATGTCGAGTCGTGTTGAGCACAAATAAGGATTAAGAGCGATATCTATCTTGTTAACCCATCTTGAAGGCCATAAGGAATGAAAGAGTGCTGTATCATATACAGGCACAGGTTCCAATGCACTAAAGTCGTTCTTAAAAGTGCTAAAAATAAAGCAGTAGCCAAGAGCTCGTAAAAACGTGGCTGCCATTGTTCGGCGCCGATATACTATCTATCGTTTCTATCGCCGACAACGCTTGTGTAACAAAGTAGGACTCTGTGGGTGTTTTTGCTGATTAATAGGTAGAACAACTTTTCTGCAAGAATATAATATTCTATATGCTAAACCGTTGGCTGCTCACAGTTATTTTGTGACTAGGAAGGAGTGACAATTAAGAAGTTACATTTGTTATTGTATAATCATCAGGTTCTGTTAGTATTGATCGAATAATTATGATCTTGACCATGACAATGATGATGATGGTGATGACGACGACGAGGATGATGATGATGATGATGATGATGATGATGGTGCTGCTGCTGCTGATGATAATGATGATGGTAATGTGATTATGATGGTGATAATGATGATGATGATGATGATGATAATGAAGGTAATGTGATTATGATGATGACATGATGATAACGATGATGACGGTAATATGATAATGATGGTGATGGTAATGATAATGATGATGGTGATAGTAATGATAATGATGATGGTGATAGTAATGATAATGATGATGGTGATAGTAAGGATAATGATGATGGTGATAGTAATGATAATGATGATGATGGTAATGATGATGGTGATAGTAATGCTAATGATGATGATGGTAATGATGATGGTGATAGTAATGATAATGATGGTAATGATGATGAAGGAGATGATTGTTACTTTTGCCTGATGGTTAGACCGTCTCACGTCTTGTTGCCATCGGCGCATAGCTGTAGCTGTTATTGTTGTTGTTATTGTTGTTGTTGTCATTGTTGTGTTCCTAACTAGTAAAATCAATAATTATTACTATTTATGGTTGTTAACCCATGCAAAGCTCTAATAATTGTTAGACAGTTGGAAGTTACTGTTCTGATACCGTTGTTGGTTTCAGTTACCGTCAGTTCCGTCTCCTCTATAAACACGTTTAATTGCTGTGTATTATTTTCCTATAATGCTACAAAAAAAACATGTCCATAGCACGACATAGCGGTCCAATAGTTTTCAATAAGAACAAATTCGTGAGATGATACTAAATACGGCAAAGTGTAAAGAGGTATCTTTTAAAAATCGTGTATCTGGTAAATATGATGTCAAAACCTTTCATTAATCAAGACGAAAAGATCAGGGATCTGATTAGGGCAGCACTGAAGAGTTTTGCTTGGATATCATCTATAGTGGAATTTAAATAAATATATAAATAAATAACTAGCATTTCTATAATTTAGTGAACACAAGAGATATTCACTAGAACTAGGCTGAATCTTTCCCATTAAAATAACCTACATATACGTAGTCAATTATAATTTATAAGTCTCACTAAACCTAGCAACAAAACCACAGTCTTCCATTATAAGGAGCTCTCAGAGATAATATAAGGTATTACAATATTACAGGAAAATTAGGTTTTCAGAGATTAGGAGAGCAAGAACTTAACTGCTATATGAAAAGGTTTGATTGAAGGTTTCGAGGACAGTTCTTGATATTCGGTTCTTGTGGTTGGAGTTATATATTACTATGAGCAAGACCGTAACCATTTTGAGATATTTACGTACTCTATAAATAGCTATCCGAGTTTACAAAGCTCAAGATAACTAGCTAGCTTTTGCCGGGAATTTCTGTCTTCTGAGATACATTAATATACATAATAACTTTGGAAAACATTTTTTAAAATCCGCACTGCAACGGCGTTAAATTATGATCACAGCCCTTTGCTTGAATAATTTAGGTTTATTACGAATATAATATTGCGTAAGAATTAGCTTGAAAAGAAACTGTTAAAATTGCAAATTACAAATTTAAACTGCTGGCCTTCGTAGGGGTAGAGAGACATTTCGATGTATATAGAGTTATATTCACCACTGCAACCTCTATAATTTTCCTTTCCAAAAACTATACTTGTTCAACATCAATTACGAAGATTGTAACAGTGTTTTTTTAAGAAATGGGAAGTTCACACCATACAACACAATCAGATTCATGTTCTATTTGTCATATGATATTTGTCACAACCGAAAGCCAAAAATATACATTGAATCGAATTTCAAATCAGATAAAGTGCTAGAGCTTTTGTCTTTGTATCTGACATTTTGCTGGAGTAACGTTAACTAACTTGCATAAAATATTGCGAAAATATACTTGTTTGATTGAGATGAAATGTTATGGTAAATTGGTGTGGTTATACGAATTACGATTTCATTTATAATCTTGATTGAGATTAGCGTGGTGCATTGCGAAGCCTTACCAATATCCTTTCACTCGATCGTAATATTTTCACTCATCGCTATTATATTCTAATTCATTTGCTTCCAAAAGTATCAAAAACATTTGCGCAAGTTTTAAAGAACGCATCATATGTGATCTCCCATGCAAATTATTTATGCGAGTCTACATAAACTTCAGAAGCAAGCTCTCCGATAGAATATAATTAACCTCAAAACTTATCGCTGTAGTTCGCCACACAATTTTTACCTTTGTTTTAAAACCAAGGTAAAATAGAAGTTTATTGACTGAATACTGAAGTCAAACGGTGTTATGTAACAGTGGAAATGGAGGTTTCTCTGATTGTATTATGCACTTGCACGTAGCTACATTCCCTTCGGATCTTGCTCAACAACATTCATTGTTTTATATTTCTTTTGTTTGTCTTTCTTTTCGTTACTAGTAACCTGTAAAAAGTACGTTTTTACAGTAAGTATTCTTGCTACATGTAATAGGATTTGTGTTAATTTGCAACAACAACCAATAATTGACGAGTAAAAAAGGTAGCGAGGCTCTTTCGGTTGAAAGAGTGTCGCCAATTCAGCTCAAATGGAGAGCGAAACAAGCGGCTGTTAAGTCTACAGACTTCACCAGTTCTCTCGATTAGATGGGCTAGAGTAATTTCCATGTCAAAGCGAATTACCATCCTATCTCGACTGTGAAGAAAATCAAATCTTTTAGCAAACAAACTATATACCCAAGAAAAAGTCCGCAAACACTCTTGTTTGATATATCTTCGAACTATTAATAATGTGCGATTGTCAGTCCTTGATCTTTGATGTCACCTGTAGTAAAACTGGACCAGCGGATACACTACTGCCAAATGCTCCGAGAATTTTGAGTTCTGTTGCACGTAAAACGAGGCTTAAAGAGCGGGAACATAGACGTTTTTATCTAATTACTTTATCTGCAATATATTTTGGCAAGTTTGTAAAAGTTTCCAGCGTAGAATAGAACGATGTGTGGAAACTAAAACAAACTGCGCGTGAACTACGATTCGCATTTTCGTTTCACTCACCTCGACGGTTGACAGGACGCTCTTCAGTTTGACAGCAATGACAACCGTTTACAGCAAATAACATCCACGACAGTTATTTATGCGTGAAACGATCTAAAAAATACTCATTTCTGTGCTCCTAGAGCTCCTTATCTCGTCTAAAACGCCGACGAACGCTTTCCTAAAAGCTGCAGTGTTGAAGCATGATTCTAAGCGACGAAATTGGCGAAGAGGCTTCCTTGCCTTGGAGCTTTGTTCGTAGCCATCGACTCAATGTCACCGCATAAAATTACATTCTCGCTGGAGGCGAAGCCTTAACGATATGCAAGCATCAGCACACATTTTTACGCGGTGATTTGTTGAGAACAAAAAACAAAGCAAACGGGAATATTTACGCTTGACGGCTTCTCGAAGAGCGACCTATTACTAGTTCAGAAACTTTTATTATGCAAATTTTGCTGCCGAGAGCAACGTGGTCAAACAATGAGTGAAGAGGAATAAAAAACAATGAACGTGCCGAATAGACTCACTTCCGACACCAAACAAGCGTTATCTTCTGATCTCTCACGACAAAGACGAGTGTAATTCAATTTCCCCTAATCGCTACTAGTTAGTTACACCACTTTTGTAAAATCTGTTGATACTAAAGGTAGCCTCAGCAAGGCAGATGATTGTCAGTAAGATAGCAAAGGTAATGCTAAAAAGGCGAAATATGTGTCCATTAGATTATGAATAAAACTTCAAAACTTGCAAGAAGCTCCATGATTTAATGGTAAACCTTCCTCAAATTCCCCTGCGGCCAATAATACATTCGGTCCTGTAATCCAACATGTCAATCAGAACACAAAAGTGTGCTGTCTTCACATTAGACCAGAAAGAACGAGAAAGTTTCAACACCAAGCTGGAGAGACTCTTTAACAGTACACTATGAAGCAAGATTACCTGATTGTAATGAACACAGAACAAGAACAGTACATCGCTAAAACGTTTTAATCAGCATTTTTCTTCGGACAATTTATTATCAACTTTCAAAACTAACTTACTTAGTCATATAAACGAAGTGGATATAAATCACATTAGCAGAAATTTATTTCATAAAGCCTTCTTGTTTAATGTTTACAGTTCTCTTTTAGTCTCTTTTGTGAAATGGTGTATGATACTAATTCCTCGTGACAGGCAGATTTTAGATGGTACTTCCGACTGTATTGATTGACAAAACGATAGACGCGCGTTCATTGTTGGTTGAATTTGATAAATTATCCTTCACAACATTTTTTGTCTATAATTCCTCGGATCTTTCAGTACAACTTATTTTATTTAGTTAGAAATATCACTTACTAATGTCAAAACTGCTTAACATATATAGGTTTTTAACTGGTATGCCATCACGGCTTTAGAGATTTAAAGACTGTCAATGTGGTTTTATGGAAATATAAAATGAACTTATGAACTTATTTTAAAAAGCAATTTTGTAATTGATAAAACACCTTGACTATTAAATAAAGTTGAAGTTAAACTGAATTTGTTGTATCGGACTGAAAGAAAGAAAAGGGCGAATCCCTGAATTTAAAGACTTTGTATGGTGCACGGGAGCGCTAAAATGTTAAGGACTTTGAGAAGTGTGTCGATACCAATTTCAATTTGATTTCATTCATGGGACACCCATGGAATGTGTGAGCATCAGAAATTTTTCAATCTTTATAAAAACTTTCTTTAGGACGTGCGAATGTTACATTTTACAGGTGTATATATGTAGGACTGTTAATTATCATATAAACTGATCCGACTTTATACTGATGACATGGAATATGGTGCTTTTACACTGAAACTTTTGAATTGAAAGTGTTACGTGCGACTATCACAATGGTAAAAACTCCGCATGTATGACCACCGAAACTTAGAGAAGAATGCGAACGCCGCAAGCAAGACATTGTGTGATGGGATATGTGACAGTTATTAAAGCTTGGATGGGTAGCAATTGAAATTCGAAGACATTGAATAGACGTGACAGTCCTTAATCATAAGTCTAACTGGACTGAAATGAAATGCATGACAGCACTAGTACGATTTCTGTAAAACATTTTCAATGGAATGTGTGACCGTTAAAAATAAAGTCTTTGAATGGACAATGTGACCGTTAAATTTATATTTGAATAGAATCTGTGACATATAAAATTCTAAAGACTTGAATGAGATATGCGATAGATGTGTGACCGTTATAGTGATTAAAGACATTGAATTTTAAAACTTTAAATGAAATGTTTGACAGTTAAAATAAAAATTTGAACGAAATATGTAAAAGTTAATTGAATGAAATGTTTGACATGCATTTCAAATTACTGGGACAGTTAAAACTTTGAATAGGATGCGCGACAGTTAAAAACTTTGAGTGAAATGTGTTTGACAGTAATAAAATTAAGAACTGGAACAGTTAAAACTTTGAATAGGATGTGTGACAGTTGAAAACTTTGAGTGAAATGTGTGACAGTTAAAATTAAGAACTGGAACAGTTAAAACTTTGAATAGGATGCGCGACAGTTAAAAACTTTGAGTGAAATGTGTGACAGTTAAAATTAAGAACTGGGACAGTTAAAACTTTGAATAGGATGTGTGACAGTTAAAAACTTTGAATGAAATGTGACAGTAAAAATTAAGAACTAGAACAATAAAAACTTTGAATAGGATGTGTGACAGTTGAAAACTTTTCATGAAATGTGTGACAGTCAAAATTAAGAACTGGAACAGTTAAAACTTTTAATAGGATGTGTGACAGTTAGAAACATTGAATGAAATGTGTGACAGTCAAAATTAAGAACTGGAACAGTTAAAACTTTGAATAGGATGTGAGAAACATTGAATGAAATGTGTGACAGTCAAAATTAAGAACTGGAACAGTTAAAACTTTTAATAGGATGTGTGACAGTCAAAATCAAGAACTGGAACAGTTATAAAACTTTGAATAGGATGTCTCTAAATGAAATGTGTGACAGTTAAAACTGAGTACTGGGACAGTTGTGGCTGTTAATTTAAATATTTTGAATGTTTAAATGGGATATGCGGAAAATTAAAAAAAAAACTGGTAAAACTGGAATCAACAAAATGGTGTATCTGCTGAATTCTCTGAATTGTCCTTGCATTCTGCGTTCCTAGCCGCAATCAACGTTGAACATGCATGCAGCGTCAGTCCGGCTACACTTTTTTTGTTTATAAGAACCAGTGAAAATTTGTTCAGGCTCAGTGTTCTTATTTTTTGGACAATTTCAGGCTCAAAGAGTTCTTATTTTGTTCTTCTTGGCATCACTAGGCATTTTAACTCGCCTAAAATTTCTTTAGGTTCTTGTTTACACTGTTTCAAGATTGTAAGAATTATTAGGAACACTATATTATTCACTTACTGATTGTATGTTGTATTTCGTGGGTTTTCTTCTTGTTCTTATGCTGAACTATCACAAAACTTTCGAATGAAGTTTTATTTCAGCCTCAGTTTGTTTTTATTTTGTTCTTATTTTTTAGGCGATTTCAGCCTGAATGTTCTTATTTTAAAAGTGTGTTCTCATATATAAAAAAAAAGGGAGTGTATTTGACGTCACATAGTTCTGCAGCTATAAGCTCAGCACTGAAATGTAAGACCTCGATTTCCAAGACATTTTAAAATAAAAAATACAGGGAAACTTAACATGTTTAAGATTCATTACTATAAGATTGAGAAACAGGAGTCGATCGTCTGAACAGCTCGAGTAGAATGAAGCTAACTTGACGCAAATAAAAATTTGAACTTTAAAACAATTGATCCACGAAAATATGAACTTGGAACTTGAGAAGACTTTAACTCCTTTTACAAAGAACTAAAGCAGCCGTTCTGACATCTGCAGGATTATTTAAAGGCCTTAGTAATGCATAAAATTAAAAATTATTTCAGAAATTTTAGTTAGTTTTACCGTTTTAAAATATAATAATAAAACATCAGGCATGATGATCATGCCAGCACTGTAAACGGCGTGATCAACCGAACACGAGAGTCGTGCCGTAGCTGGGTTATTTTTAGAGGGGTTAGTTTGAATGCATGGCTTAAAATTAAAAAGAATAATGGCAACATATATCAGTCTAAATCGTCTGTAAATTGTAGTTCTAGACGCCGGTTCGTTCGCACTCTCCGAACTCACTCTACCACGGGCCTAAGAGTTGACGTGAGTACAAACTCTCGCTTACGTTTCACCACCTACTGTCGCGCACTCTCATCAACTCTCTTGTACTCTCGTCAAGTTTGCTTTTATGAGGATTCATGAGAGTTTTTGCAACTCTCGAGAACTCCCAAACCCGTTTAACCGCAACGATGATATATATTTGAGCGAATTCTCTTCCAACTCACAAAGACTGAGTCAACTCTCGTCAACTGACTATAATGCTCGCTTGATCCTAGCTTAAGAGTCCTCGAGTCTCGTGGCTTCGTGGTCCGGCAAATACAGAATTCGTAGTAGAATAGTTCTGGCCCACTAGTCCCGCAGTGTGTAGTAGCCACAATGGAACAGGGTTGGCAGTGAAAGGAGGGGCTGGCAGTGAAAAGAGGAACATAATCTGATCGCTCGTCCAAATCATGGACTTCTCAACTCATTGCCGCCGTCAAGCAGGTTTGGCAGGCCGTATATACCGAGTGATTTATATACATCGTGCATTTATTGTGAATCGCTTGGATACAATAACGTATATGCGGGTTTATTATATTTGCTTCTCTCATCACGAATGAGCTATCAGTACTAGTGTCGACCAACATTTGTATAAATTTTTGATAATATAGTTTTAACATGCGAACAGAGGCTGGAAAACTCAGCAGAATACTAATTCTGCTGCCTCACACGGGGCGCGATCGCGACTGACTAGAGATTTGTTGTTAAGAAACATCAAGTGAAATACGAGCAAAGAAGATTGTTCAATTGACAATCGCGTTGCGGTGAATGTCACATGTTTTAGGACAACATATATTGTTTTTAAACCGAGCTTTTTTGAGGTTAAAATAGTATCAGGATTTGTAACACACGAAACTAATTTCCAACTACAAATGAAAAAATAATGACCAGCACAAGAGCACCAACAAGAACTAGTTCACCTGGAAAGCTAAGCAACAAGAAACAGAGAACGAGTTTTTTGTCGTCCTTCGATCACTTTACTTTACTGCTCGTATACATAAAAAGTGCCCTCCCTTCAACGCCTCCACACCATCGAGTTTACTAGTCTACAGCTATTTCAAAAAGAGGTCGATATCTGCAAAGCGCAATAAATAATACGCAAAGCACATGCAACTCTCGGCTCTCGAGCATTGTGTAGACTTTGCTAATTACTAAAAGCTATTCAATTAAATCTGATCGACAGTGTTTATAAACGTACTTTGCTACTCTAGTGTGTTGTTCGGAAAACAGACGAAGCTAGACACAATTACTTTGGTGCTTGGTATTGCACTTTCCCTATTGCGTATTGCACTTGGCGGGTGTCAACCTTCTTTTAAATAGCTGAAGCAATGACTTACAGTGGTATTGACGAGTCAAAACCGGCTGATACTCATGCGTGGCTGCTCCTGTGTCCCTTTACGTCGTACTTTACAGCCAAACAGGCAAATAACAATTGTTGACAAAGTATGACGCGTGATAAATTTGTAGCTGATCTTGCCTCAGAGCTTTTCATTTATCAGGCAAATGAATTCCAATCTTGCGTGCGCTTGTACTCACGAAGATGTGAAAACACAAGGAAGGGATACAGGAACCATCTGCCGTGTAGAGGCGTCACACTTTCTCGCCATATCTGAAGTGCTGTCTACAGCAATAAGTGGTTCAGTGCACAAAAAGGGAAATTGGTTGTTTACCGACAGAATAGAAATGTAAAACTGAGTTCTTGCGCGCCCTTGACCGTCTTGTATTTTGAAATCATTAGCATGGTTAGTGTATGTGTATAAGTCATTGACTTGTCCGTGGGGGGTGGGGGGCTTGAAAATTATATTACCTTCCCATCTTTTGCCACTGTGGCTTTATAACGTGGACCATATTGAAAAAAGTAACAAAGAAAAAACAACAATGTCTGCACATCTACATCATGTATGGTACCATCAAACACTAAAATCACCGCATCAGTTTTCAACACTTCACGGACAAGGAGTGATACAGTGGTTGTCAAAAACGCGCACAAGCTTCCCCATACTACCCCAGCTTTCATCCCGCGGGTCTCCCCCTCCCCCTTTATATAAATGTTTATAAATCTATGCCACTATGCAACTACAAGTTTTCTTCAGTGGAATCAAAGTGACATAACTTTTATTGAACCAATTTATTGAGTTTCGTTGTCGGTATTCTTGGCAACCTTGGCCGGGCCCGTTTATATGAGAATGAGTTAATTTCGGTATTTGGTGGCAATTCATTGTTGCTGTTTACAAGGTTTTGGGAGGTGATCAGTTTACCCCGAGAAAATTTTCATGTAAACAGTCGGGACGAAAGGTCTAATGGAGGCACAGGCGAAATTAATATGATCTCGCGTGGATGACGCTCGTCGAGGGCGACAAGACTTTCGTTACAGTACTATGGGCTAAAATCCAAACAAACCGAGGGAGAAAAACTCCCATGTAACACATCCTTAGTTCTAGTTAAAGCTGACAGTTCACTTTCGGGGTATCGTAAATCAAATCATTAATTCATGTTGAGTTGAGAGAAATATGTATGCTCGCAGCCATGTTCAGTGGAGTACAACGCTTGAATTGTATGTCAACATGGCGGCTAAAATTGTAAAGTTGTTGGCAATGCTAAATGTCTAATGTAACTTATCTAGTTTTGCTATAGACCCGATTTAAACTCACCTTTAATGATTTATCAAGCCAGAAAATTCTAATTCGGAAAAAAAATTAATTGGTGATTTTTTTAACTCGCCGGCGGTGGGCCAGCGGGATGATGCGAAATTTTTGTGGCGAACAAATTCAAACATCTATAACTCTGAATCAAAACACACCATCATCCCAAACGTTTGCAGGAGAACTTGAACAACATTAACAAGTTCCCATTTTAATATCAGGATTGAGATGAAAAGTGGATTTGGTTCAAACTTTAAGAAAATGTGTACGACTGTAGTTGGTCAAGATTCTAACGAATGTCTCATATATAGTAATGGTTTATTTGAATATTGCTGTCAGTCAAATGTTTTATAGACATAATTGACTTCTTCCGACCCACCCCCACCCCTGCCTTACCCT
>JANUFV010075427.1:0-10756 GCA_024757865.1 Epizoanthus scotinus
ATACAATTTACACCACAGTGATCAGTTCGACGATTAGAATCAGATACAATAATAAAATACGATGTCATTTTGGGTGGAACTTGCCCTTTAACTGTAGTCTGTTTCTTTTTTGCACAGAAAGTGTGCAATGTAGGATTAAAGAGATAAAACCCAATTCATCTGAAATGAAAACTTTATGGGTTTTTCAAAAAGTTTAATTGGACAATAAAAATTATTAATAATAAAGAAAATTGATAATAATAATATGTTCTTGATAAAATATTGAATCAGTTATTCAGATATTCGAACCGTAAGAAATTTAAAAAATAAATAGCTTCTTCTTCAAATGATTAATAATTTATAATCCGCCCCCGGCCGATGTATAAAAAAGTCTTTGGGGGGCGCATTCTTTACAATATCCCAGTAATTTTACCCTGTTATTTATTAGCAGAAGCTACGCAATGAGTAAATACACTAGAAACCAGAAACTAGAAACTAGAAACTAGAAACTAGAAACTAGAAACTAGAAACTAGAAACTAGAAACCAGAAACTAGAAACTAGAAACTAGAAACTAGAAACTAGCATATGTCCTGACACAAAACTCGAATTATGCAATGAAAACATTGGAATTGGAAGACCATAAATCTCTCATGTACTCACTATTGACATAATATCCTTGTAAACTTCTAGGTTTATCGTCAAGATGATATACATCTAACTTGTTCTGCGTCAGTTTGTGCCAAAATGCAGCATCTATCGCGCTTGAAAATGGTGCAAACTGCACGACTTTTGTTTCACTCGCCAAAGCCGCCATGTTGGATTCCAATGGGTAAATCCGGTAGGTACTCCGTGTAAGACCGCACAGTTTTTCCCGAGATTTTTCTTTCACTGGAATCCTGATGCTTGGTCGGAGTTTGAGCCTGCGCATACATTATGGAGTGCGCCTGCGTATATCATTATGGGGTTGCGTCTACGCATTCATTATGGGGTTGCGCCTGTGCATTTCAGTATAGGGTTGCTCCTGTGCATATCATTATGGTGTTGCGCCTGTCCATATCATTTTGGATCGCTGCTGAGATCCACAAATCAAAGACAAAATTATGGTTTTCGAAAATATTCTTTAAGCATGAATAAACATTTAAATCATTCGAACCTTATCTAAATGCACTTTTCTTTCTCAAAACCGATCATTATATATGGACGAGATAAAAACATAAGTTTTTGCTTTTAGGTCGATTTGGAAACATGAAGTTATCCTGACATTTTTGACAGTTACTTACAGTAGATGCCTTCTAAACTCTTGGACTGCAAACAAGGAATACCAAAATAATCTCGTAGTAAAGAAACATTTTGCTAAAAGCTGTAACATAGCAAACTAATGCGACATTTATCGTCAGTTCGAAAGGATTGAAGACATTTCCATGAAATTGAAAGACAGGAATTTGAACTGTAAAATACTTGCTAGCAGAGTGGCTCGATGATCTCGCGGGTTTGCTTGCTTGAATATATATAATAGCTTCTGCGGACCTGAAAGTAAGAAAGCAATTATGATCTATTCTACAACATATACAGAGGACATTCGATGTTTGAAACTGTAAAATCATCAAGATATCCGACTGGCGGATGTAAATACGCTCACAAACTGACTGCACTGTATCTACTTAATGATTTCTCGGTCGTTCCATCGTACTGTAAATCACTAAATTCTAAAAACTCTGACCTAACCAGGCTCGATGTGCCGATAACTGGAACTTGTTAGTTTAGCCAAGGGCTTAGGACGAGTCAGTTTGTTCATTTCGGTTTACTTGGCGTTGGCTTAAAGAACTGCAACTTTAATTGGATATTCCGTCCTTCCTGTAACGGTTCATCTCAAGAAATGCGCATATTGATGATGGTGGGAGTATTTCGTGTTGCCGTACAAATGCGCATCACTTCTGTTTCACCAATCACAGTTCACAGATCAATGGTCATAGCTTTTGGCACGTTTAAATTCAAGCAACAGTCATGTTCCTTTCAATGGAATGAAAATTCAGTACTTGTTGCCACATTGTGTCAAAAAATCCAATGTTTTGAATTTTCGATCCCATTCATCATTCTTCAAAATTGTTGAGTGTAGATTTGTTTCTAAAAGATTGATAATGTAAGGTAAAACCTAGATGTAACTTTTTAAAACATTTAACTGTGGGAGGCAAATGTGGAGGTTTTTGATGGGCAAGAAGTGTCAACCTGTGAATAGAGCCAAGTATTAAGTGATTCCTCGAAGGTACAGTATTAAATGGAAGGCGAAGACTTTGTTTGTTGAAGGCAGATTGGAATTTCCCAATTAGAAGGGCTTTATTATATAAACTGATCAAATACCTCTGTATGAGAAAAAGATCGCACGCTGCATGCATCATAACCCAGGGTGCCCTGGGAGACCTAGGGCTGGACCGTCCGGCGAGCAAAAAAGCAGGGCGCAGGATAAACTCTTTCTTTTTTTTTTTTTTATCCTGGCGTTGTACGCCTACTCTAATTTTACCTCGCCGGATAGATTGCTTGCTCATCATACAAAGAGTATTTCTTTTGTAAAACTACAGTGAAAATATGTGTGTTTTAGCCATTTTAACTATTTTTACCATCATTATTTAAATGTTACATCTTCCTATGTGTGTGTGTATGTATGTTGTTTATATAAAAGTCCGTTTTGACTGGCTGCTCTTTCACAAGTAAACCCGGTGTCTGGTTTTGCACTGTAATTAAAATATTGAACTTTTAGTTCACCCCACCCCACCCCCTGAGAAATCATTCAGTTGTTTTTTTACCTCGTCTTTTAAAATAGTCTTCCTTAGACGTTTCTCATTGACAATTTGTATTCTCGTCTGACATCTACGTCCAAGAGTATACAGGTGTTTGTATTATAATAAACTCTGAAAGTTTTAATGTATATTGCATAAATTATTTTCGCCTGCCCACACATTCAGTTTGTCAAGTACAGTGATCTTAATATCAGAGTAATTTGCATGAAAATTGAAAAGAAAACACCACAGATCTCACTACGTCCTGTATGCAATGCTGCCTCCATAGAAAACAAAGCCACGGGAATAACTTGTAATCAGAATCGCACAGGGACAAAGGTAAGACTAAGAACGGTTTTCAAAAGTTCAGTATTGTTTTTTTTTCATGCTGTTTCGAATTAGCTGTATTAAAATACTGTAAATGGGAATGTTTACCAGCCGTAAATGGCGTCGAGAACTCTGTTTATAATTTCAGTTTTACACAATCTCCAATGTTTGATATTAATTATTTACTTTTGAAGGGAATTCTACGGTTTCTATTTACAAAATCATATCAGGTCTATCAGTACACTAGTGAGTTGAACAATTTTAAAAAGTTTCACACTGAGAATGCGCTGAGAAAAACAAACGAATTGAACTGGAAAATTTAGCATGAAAATTAACAAACCAACTGAGAAGGAATGAATAATAAAATGGTATGAAACTATGAAGTCCAAATCGCTTTCCGAACGACATATAATGGTTTATTTTTTCTACCACAATGAATCTTCCTTCTTAGTGTTATTGAATCTCTTTGTGACAGTTCAGGCGACAATTTGGTCTCGACTTCTCATTAAAATTAATTGTTTAACATCAGATCCTGAGGCTAAAGCAGTAAAGGATCTTATTTTTATACATATGCGGGGGTTTTTGAGCCCACAGCTAGAGTATAATACATTTTGACATCAAGCCAATTTTAAAGTCAAAAGCTGACCTTAATAGTGTGTCAGAGGTGGTTAAGTTAAGTCGCGAGCATAAAATTCGTGGGAGGGAGTAAAGACAAGCTTTGTGTCCTACGTAACTCTGACCTGGCCTTTTAATTTCTGGTACCTGAAAAAGGCGACAAAAGAAACACGGAAACTACAAATAACAGCTGTGTTACTTCACTGGCTATGCTGCCGACAAACAACAAAAAGCTTACGTGAACATTTCGAGGGAAATGTCGTGTTGTTAACAATGCATTAATTTTGACCTAAAGTTTGTCAAGTTATGGTCGCTTGCTAACTGACGCGGAGAGTTAGTGTCTACATCAACATGACCCAACATTGCCTATAGTTTTAATATGGCTACATCGATCGATAGCACGTGTTGTTATTGTCAGATTTTGCTAATTGCTAATATTTTTAACAAGTTGTTATTTAAAAGCATCTAGACTGATTTGAAATATAACGTGCGCGAAGTATCGTGGACACAGCAATTGACACAGTAAAAGTGAAAAGAAATTTACTAACGGCACAAAGTGGTTTTCTGGGACATTATATAATATTGATATAATGCCCATATCTTCGTTTTATCGAGTGGCCACTGGAGGCCCAACCAATCATAAGGAATGGAAAACGACAACGCCACGACGACCGTTAACAAACTCCTTCAGTCCCGTTTTCAAGAACCATAGTTCGTCTCCTGCTCAAAGCTGGATCACGACACAAAAACATTGCCATGCGGTTGACAATGTATTTCCTAAAGGCAAAACAACGAGGACCAAACTGAAAACAAATTCACCAACTAAGAAACCTACAAAACCTACAACACTTTCGACAACCACTTTGAAATCAGATAAACACATATCGCATCCTTTCGTTAAACTCTCGAGCGCCCACAGCAGATTGCGGCAAAAAGAAGCATTTACTGAACACACGGAAGGTATCAGAATGTCACTCAACAAGCCAGTTGTAGGGAGAAGTAAAAGCGAGTCTCATATTGTTGTACGGAGTACCCGTGCTGTGAATCTTAAACGAAAAAGAACTTTGAGTGGCTGTAGTTCAGGTGCAGATAAGAAACTTCACACCAGCAAAACCGCACCGGTTCATATGAATACTGCGAAGGGAGTGGACATCGAGACAACAAAGGCCATTGATATAAAGGTAAAAGTCAGCTGCTGGTTGCATGAAGTCTTGTTGTTAATTTCTATTAACTCTCGTTTCGTTTTTAAAAAAACAAACTTGACGCGCTTTGGTTAGTGATGAAATAGCCGAAACTGAGGCAGTTAATTGTCGTATTATTTTCTGTTGATTTCCTAACTATAAACTCTATGCCATAAAACCCGTGTGTGATATAAGAAGATCTGTTTTGTTTACTTAATTTGTCGGTAGGTCACCAAGGAGATGGCTGGCTTCCCAACAAAATATTTTTTCTAAGCCTGGGTCTACTCCAGCCACACATCTATATATTTATTTACAAATACTGCCACAAGCAAGTCGACCTCATAAGATTAAATGCAATATCATTATTGAAAGCTGAAGCAAACGGCCAAAGAAAAAACAAGAAAAAACAGCAGTAGATAAAGTAAATTCACGAAACGTAACGGCTTATAAGTAGTTTTACCAGCAGTTTTGCGTTTGCGCATTTCCACTTACAAGAAAATAGTTCATACGTATTATTCCCCGGCCGGCCATTCAAATTAGCCATTTCACTCAATTTACAGGTCGAGATTAGTATACCTTCAAACTAAATGACCTTGAACAACTATATAAACCGAAAACAAAGAGACTGAATCGATATTTCCAGGTGGCCAATAATTAAATCTTCATCGCGTTCATCAGTGATAGCTACAGTTGAACTACGGAGCGAGGGACTCCCGCAGTGAGAGAAATAAGAGAGGCTGCGTTGGAGGCCACAGTTGAACGAACTCAGACAATGCGAGAATAACAAGCAATTTTTAATCAAGTTTATAATAATAATAGCCGCCATTTGCTCATCAAAATGTTTTTGAAATTTGTTTTTTTTATTTCGTATATAAACCCACTAAAGTACCGTATAACTGAGATTACGTGTCAGGAGATGGAATGTACTAAACTTGGTTGTCTTGTGCGCACGGACGAAATCTGTCAAAATGGCAGACAAAGATTTTTTAAAAAGTACCAAAGAGCCTTTATATGATTGCACAAGCAGCATTATAACCCGTCAACTTTCCTGCGGGCTTTCACTTTTGCTGCTCGTCAAATAAATGGCATAGCTAATTTCTATAATCTAAACTTTTATTTTTAAAAATATGACAAATTTGACGAGAGTTACGGAGGTCTAAACAGTCCTAAACTCGACCAAAACACATTTTGCTGTAGTTTTACGCGTGGCTGCCCTTGCCCGCCCCAGTCTAACAGTCTAACATCTGCACTCGAGACGACGTCGAGCTTCCACACGATTGTCCGACAATATATTGATTGGCTTGCTGCTCAAGTAAAAAAACAGTTCGGGTCTGAATGCCTCGAGCACATGAAGTTTTTGTGACAGCTAAAAATGGTAAGTGAGGATTTAGTACAACGATGTAGATTCAAAATATTGTCACATTGAGGCAGTAGAACAAGAGGGTTTATAATATGAAAACTCCGTGATCTATCTTGATTTAAAATTAGCGACTAACGCAGTAATGGCCTATAAATATAATACTAGCGGGAATGCATGCTATTCGCTATTTTAAGTGCGTCAATTCGTGAGTTCCGAATTTATGATGAGTATCTTTGTCATCAGCGATTTTTAAATTTAATTTGCATAACAATACAATCTCTATATCGCTGTAATCTGTCCTATCAGCAGTGAGAATCCCTGTTTCCGTGTACCTGATCACAAAAGACCCCAAAGTTATCGTCCGCGTGGCTAATCAGCTCACAGAAGTTACAGATCGCCTTCGTTAAAAGTTCAGATAAACACAGATGTATTGGAACGCAGTTTTATAAAACTTTAGCGAGATAAAGTACAGGTAAATTACTAAATGCTTTTGAAAGTTTTCTCGTCTCGACTATGAGATCAGCGTTTACAGTGTCAAAGTACGCTGCGAGCTCGTACTGTTTTAAAATAAAATTATTGTAGTCCTCGAATAGAGACTGGTAGATTCGTTTTTGATTAGTTAAAATTTATTTTTATTTTTTTATCCACGTGATTTAGCAGGAGTATAAACGAAGTGTTGGAGGAAATTGTACTTGAAACTGAGGATGGAATCGATCAGCGATTCAAGGTTTGCATTACAGAAACATTACGAGATGTTCTGGTGCCTACGTGTTTGTTGTTATTCGTGACTGGCATATTTTTGGTTCAGCTAACTTGCAAATCAAATAATTTACGTACACATACTTTATGATTTTAATATCTATCTAAATTCTATTTTCGATGAATCAGTGAATGTATGGATTCTTGCCCCGACATCGGATCGGATCGGACACTTTAAATGAATGAACTGACATGGCGCGAAGTCGACGGATATCGAGTGAGTTATGCCTAATATTTTAGAGTTTTTACTGGCGATCGAAGTAAACCAGGACGAGAGGTCATCGCTAGTAACAAGAGTAATACAGTACCCTATTTATATCCCAAATTATTTGCTATTGTTAGCGGAAAGATGATACGATGATCACTTATGATTGTCGACCGATTTCTGAACTTTTGTTGTTTTCTTGCAGGTTGATATCGGAGTGCTTCCCCTGCCAGCCGCTTCTCATCATCCCGAGGGTTTCGTGGACATCATTCTCCCTGACAAACAAAGACAATATCACCTAAGTATTGGGCAGCAAGTTGTTTTCGTTTTAAATAAGAAGCCACGATTTGGAGAGTTGAGATTCATCGGGCCCACACATTTTAGCGCGGGTGAGTGGTGTGGGATTGAACTGAGCGAACCTTGTGGAAAGAACAACGGGTCAGTGAAGGGGGTTCGATATTTTGCCTGCAAGGACAAGTACGGAATATTTGTGCATTCTGATAAAGTTAGGGAGCTACATAAAACAAACTTGAGGAAGATTTGTGGTTACGATATCGCATCGGAGAATTTGAAAGATCGATCTACCTTCTTACCGGAAGAGGTCAAAGGACGAATTGATCACAAGACCACAGCATCAACTGCAGAAATGAGCAGTGTTCGATTAGATTCTAACGCCGAATTTCCTTTCATTAAAGCGAATCCTTTCGCAAACAACTGTGGAAATGGAATTCTAAACAACGGCTTCGAGTCCGATATTAAAAACAGAAAACGTTCAAAAACTTTAGAGAAACCGACGCAGAAATATTCAGGTTCTGGGACAACCTCTGATGCTTTTTTCGTGGACAATAAAGATAATTTGACAGCCAGAATTTTGAGTACTGAAAGGAATTTACTGAACAGATCTGTGTCATTTCCAAAGATCTCAACTGGAAAACTGTGCCTGATTTCTCCTTGTAAAAATATTCGGGGGAACATTATAAATATTTATTCAGGAGATCAGAATACCAAATGTGGAAGCTGTCCTGAAATGAAACATGGCTGTGTAGATAATTTGTCACAACAGAGTCCTAACGAAGGAACGGATGACAACATGGACAGGAAATATTCGTCTAGCAGTAATGAAATATGTAAAATAGCTACACATTCACCAGCAGAGAATGACAATGAAATAGTTGAAAGAAAACTTGGGAAACCAAGAAAATTAAAGGAAACTGTTTCTCTGAATTCTTTCAATATGAAGTTGCCAGACTCTAGTATTGTGAACACTGCTAACAGAGAAATAACAGACAAGATACCCCACAAACTGTCCGATTCATTCCTCCAAGGAAGGTACTGTAGTTGCCCAAGTTTAGTTCCATCTGATAAAATCTCAGAGTCCCTAACTCAATGCATTGACTTGGGAAGGCCTGGAAATATGCAAGATGAAGTCAGTAACCTTGTAACAACAGATCTTGATAAGCTTCCATCTGATCATGAGGAAATTAGTGAATGTGAAGATAATATTCATCTCTTGAGTCCTATATGTGGAAGTGAGCCTGACTTAGATAAAGTAATGCCAGTGCAGGCAACTGTTACATCTGTTCCACCAATGTATATTAGTTGTACATTGGGCAGGTCACTTTCTCTTCCTAAATTAAACATCGAGAGCTCAGACAATGTACAACTACAGAGTATCAGTGCTTTCCATGACAGCAAGCGGTCCAGTTGGCCAGAACTCTTCCAAGTGAATAAAATTCCACAGATCACTTACAGAAGTACGGATGATGAAGACGATGAGTTTGCCTTTCCATCTAAATCCATGGCATACAGCACAGAAGATGATATATATCCCAGTAATCAGGATAGTTGGAGCTCTTCAGGTCAGAATGAGACACCCTTTCAAACAGATCCCAGGAATTTAACAGTTGAAGGAAAGGTCAGAAATGACACTAACGGGCCTGGAGGTCAAGGGTCAGATCCCAAGGATTTAGAGCAGAAATACAATCCTAGTTCAAGCTTGCAAGCCTCTGTTTGTTCATCTGGCCCCCAACCATCTGCAAAGAGGGCAGATATTACAAAGAGTACTGTACAAGGAAAGAAAAAGACATCAAATGAAAATGACACTACAGCTAAACAAACAAATGGCTCAAAAATCAAACCATTTGCTCTTAATACAGCTGTACCGCAGGTAGTCAACAAATCTTCAAAGCTGGGGCAGCTTGCACAGAGCAAGAAAGTTGCTGGAAGGGAGGCACGTGAAAGTACCAGGCAGAGCAGTGTATCAAGGTCTGTCAAATCAGATTTCAAAGTTATGAAGCGACAGACTTTGTCATCGCTGCCTGGGCCTGTGGCAACTGAAGATGCCTCTGCACGGCCATGTATTGCTAAGAGAAGTTCAGTTGACTCTACATTTGATTCTCAAGCTCAGACGGTGAATGAACCATCCAAGATGGTATCTCACATACCATATTTAATGAAGAGAACACAACCCCCTGTGAAAGTAGAAGAAAACAAAGTGCAGATACCCAACCATACTGTGAAACTGCCAAAAGATGAGAAGAAATCCTCAGCTCCCAAGCAAGGTAAAAATATACAGGGGGATAGCATAGGAAAGAAAGCTCCATTGACTTACAAGAGCAGTTCTGTTACTCCCAGAACAGCAAAGCCTGGACTTCCAAAAGCATCAACAACAGACACACAAAATTTCAAAAGAAGAGGTTCAAATGTTGCCTCGGACAAAACCAGTGCACAGACACCCAAACCACCACTTACACAGAAAACTGGCAAGGCATCCTCATTTGTAGCAGAGAAGGAGAAATCAAAACGGAAACCATCCAATGATACAGCTACACAGAGGCCTACTATTGGCAAACGAGGAAGTTCGGCTTCAGTTTTAGAAAAGGACAAAAATGCTGTGAGGTCTTCATCCTCAGCATCACTAGGGAAAGTGTCAGCAAAAAGCAAGACACCAACACTACCATCATCAACTGTGGAAGTGTCTAAGCAAGCAGGCAGAACACCTCGACCAATCAGTGGACAGAAAGGTGGGCCAGTGTTGGGACTGAGACAAGTGCCAAACACCAAGGGCCTGGTAACAGGTCAGTAACAACGTTATTTCATGTCATGCTGTGCCACAAATAGAAACCAGAGTTTTTATTATATACTGTTATACCGTTGAACCCCGTTGACTTGAATTGCCAAGGGAAATTGAAAATACTTTGAGTTATTGGGGTTTTGAACAAAAAGACCAGAAACACTAACTTGATTAAAGAGGTTTTATGCTAACCTTATACATGTTTTATTGTAAGATTTATAGCAATGTAAGAATGTTTAGCGCTAAATCTCACTTTAACATTTATTGACTTCGACTTCGAGTTATCGAGGGTAACATTACAATGAAAAGTGCCTGAAGGGAAGTAAAAATCGCTTTGAGTAAGCGGGTTTCGAGTTATCATGGTTTTGAGTTACCGTATTTACTCGTGTATAAGTCGAACCTTTCAGACCCCAAA
Organism: Epizoanthus scotinus; assembly: GCA_024757865.1. NCBI lineage: Eukaryota > Metazoa > Cnidaria > Anthozoa > Zoantharia > Epizoanthidae > Epizoanthus > Epizoanthus scotinus. The sequence continues at coordinate 10,690 of JANUFV010075427.1, forward strand.
TTTAACCCCAAAATTCGACCTCGACTTGTACACGAGCGAAAAAACATGCAACAAATCACAGTAAGAA
>JANUFV010075538.1:3268-17974 GCA_024757865.1 Epizoanthus scotinus
TTGAAAGGTGACATTTAACTTTGAAAGGTGACATTTAACTTTGAAAGGTGACATTTAACTTTGAAAGGTGACATTTACCTTTGAAAGGTGACATTTACCTTTAAAAGGTGACATTTAACTTTGAAAGGTGACATTTAACTTTGAAAGGTGACATTTAACTTTGAAAGGTGACATGTAACTTTGAAAGGTAACATTTAACTTTGAAAGGTGACATGTAACTTTGAAAGGTGACATTTAACTTTGAAAGGTGACATATAACTTTGAAAGGTGACATTTAATTTTGAAAGGTGAAACTTAATTTTGAAAGGTGAAATTTAACTATAACTTTATATATAGCTTCAGCGTGCTGGCAGATATGGGATATCATGGACTGACCAAATGTGTATGATATTTGATGAGAGTTACGCATAATGACGGCTTGGCGTTAGCACTAATCTGCGGATCATATTTCTCACCTGTATTTCTCTCTTGTCATCCATACGTTTCAACACAATCCATACTTACTATCCAAAGTTCTCATGCCAATGACCATCCACAGTTCTCACTTACATGTCTCACCCATATTTCTCCCTTACCACCTATAGCTCTTACTTATCATCTATACTTCTCACTTACCATCCATAGTTCTTACTTACTAATCAGTTCTTCTTTACCATCCATATTTCTCACTAAACATCAATTTTCTCCCTTACCATCTATACTTCCCACTTACTATTCATTGTTTCTTTCTGACCATCCATAGTTAGTCTCACTCACCTGTAGTTCTAAGAGTGGCAGTGCCGGGTCTTTAAGAGCCTTCATTAAGGTCATCACATTCGCCTTCAGTCTAGCACTAAAGTACGGCTCATCCAGGCAGTAACCGTCCATAGCATGCTGCAGGTATTCTCTCGTTGACTGGAAGACCTGCATCAAGGTAGCACATTAGGACAACAACAAATAGTAATAATAATAACAATAATAATAACAATACTACTCTACTATTACTACTACTACTACTACTACTGCCACTGCCACTGCTACTACTACATGTACTACTAGTACTACTGCTACTACTACTACTACTACTACTACTGCTACTACTACTACTACTACTACTACTACTAATAATAATAATATTATTTTAACAAAGGTTACATTTAATAGTTATTAGCTAATAAATTAGTGGCCTATATGGCCAATGATAATTATAACTAATCATTAATATTACAATAGAATCAAATAGAATATTACTTAGAATCAAATAGAATGAAACAAAACCTTTCTCACAAATTAAACTGTGGTGTCTACATTATACATGTAGTCCATCACTGCACCAATTCTAGTGTTACCAAGGAGAGCAAGCAAACCGCGACCATATGGGGTGAATCTTATTCCATGTTCAGCAAAAATAAAAAACCTGGTATGAAGTCATAATTTCTGTAGTTTAAATGTATACTTCAACTCACAACCACAACACGTACGATGTATTCACACAGTTATAGATTCAAATGTTTGGTATAATAGAATCAAAATAGAAACTAATCAGAAAAAGAAAACAAATGAAGGCCCGAAGCTATGGAGTAAGCTATCCACTACGGACAGATCGGTTAAGTCGCTAAATACCTTCAAAAGCGGGATCCGCAAACAGGACATAACATCACTATTGGACGAGCGATGCAAGGGGTGTACTTTATGCTCCTCTTAGCTTAATTTTATTTCTACAATTTTTAATACTTCATACCATGTATTTTATTTTAACGTTTACATAGTTGTTAATGCTTTCAGATAGCGTATTCTAATATATATATTATTCTTTGTGTCAATTTGTAATTTCCTTTGTGTCCCCTAATTAGTAAGGGTCTTCCCCAGCTAGAATGGCTTGACATATTAATAAAATTATGATTATATTATTATTATTATTATTATTATTATTATTAAAGTTTATGCTCAAATACTAACATGGTGCGATTTCCTGCCTTTAGTTGTAGAACCTTGTGATTCTGGAAACTTCCCTGTGAATAGCTGAGCCTAGATACAGAAAGAAGAAAACAGCTCAATATTATACCTAAGGTACGTAGACAAAATTATGTTGAATGATTTCCAAGAAAATGTTACAGAAACTGTCATGTGTAGTCAGAAATTAGCTGTATTCCATTTGATGGTAGTTTGAAGAAAACTAAGGTATCTGGTTCAATTCAAAATGGATAGCATTGACTAAGCAATATTCAAGATATTTTATTTGGTGTCATAAACATTTGTGTGCCAGGAAGTGCAAATGCTTTCTGTCACTCAATTAGAGATTGTAAAATAATTCATACTACCGTTTCTTTTATGCAGACACCTAAAATCGTGGAAACATAAATGGTTCAGTCTGTTTATTGCAATGAACAACATTTATGATATCCCAAATCCAAACCTTAACGCGTAAGTGCGTAAGAACTAGTCATTGGACAATAATAAATTTTTTAACAAGAACAAAAAGATCAAATAATAAAGCACGATGTCGTTTTATTATTTTTCTTGGAGAAATCTAGGGTAATAATTAAACAATTTACTAACTTGTTTACCTGACCTTCCTTGAAGAATAGGGTTATTATTCTCTCTCCCACTCACCTGTGTAACTCTACTTGGGTCATCTAATTCCAACTTTGCCACTACAGTTCCCGGCTCGAGAACTGTTCCAGAATTCTTGACATAGTGCAAACTGTCATAATTCAAGCATACATTTAGTAAACTCTAAAACACCTAGATTTTCTAAGTGGGCAAGATAATGGGATTGATCATATTGGATAATTATTGTAGAACATTTGAGGTAATGTTTCGACCACTAGTACTAGACATTTTGTAAGTCATACAACTTCCAGTTGCTAGTACCAATGTAACAGTACAACAACTTTCAACTGGCTTTTTCTCCCATTACACTATCAAACATACAACGTCGTACGTTTCCAAACATCAATCTCGTTTCCAGCGCCCACGTTCGTTTAGGCCAGCAGCGAGGAACGAAGGGCTCTGGAATAAAGCACGAGCCAGCAGATGCGCAAACCAATACTAACGGGTCCACGGATTATAGAAATTCCTGATAAGGTAGTCCGCAGATCATGGATCGTGCTTTATTCCACATCCCTTCGTTCCTTGCCGCAGGCCTAAAAGAATGTGGGCTCTCAGAATGAGATTATCCATATATTTGGTTATTACGGTAATCTTAATGAACTAAATCCCGGTTGTATGAACACTTTAGAGTGTTTCAAAACCTTGATCTTTGGTAGAACAATTCCAATTCTTGTACATAGACTAGTGTTGCCGTGTAACAAGGCTGGAAGCTACTTCGTCAGTACGAGTCCTTTACAGGAAGCAATTAATATCACTAGAATACAATAATTCTACTCACCAGCCATTCTCAGTAACGGTTAATGGCATCACCATTTTCATCACCTGGTAAACAAAATTGTAGTAATGACAATAGGGCCATCATACTCGAGATACTATGGCATAAACAAGGTATGATTTACCATTGCTGTGGCAAAGACAGGCAATACAAAGGTAATGTCCATGGCTACTATTAGCAATGGTAAAGGAAACACGAGCAAAATGTCCTACTCTCGGACAAAGTTTAGGCTTGGAACGTATTGAAGCACTTATAAATGAAAGAAATTCACAGTCCAGCTTAGCCCTCGTTTCTAAAAGTCACAGCTTGTTTAACTGTCTACTGAAGATATATTTCGAACTGAACACGCTAAAAATGACAATAATTTCAAACTTCAGACTTTAAATAGGAAGACAAAGTAATGAAACAAAACGAAATAAAGAATAAAACGTCACAGTAAATGACCAAAACCACAATATTCCTGAAGGTGTTATTGGGGGAACGGATTCGGTGGGAGGGGAAGGTCAAACTTTTGTTCTTAACGACGGGGGAGGGTTTTTGTTTGAGATTTCTTTGTCCACGTAAGAGACGTCAAGGAGTTTTTTTAACAACAATTATGAAAAATTCTCCAGCCCACCCAACCCCAATAAGAAACGTACCTTTCCTAATAAAGTTTGGTTATTCGTAATCCAATTTGATGTCTTGTTCTATTTTACTTTTTTATCAAATTGACTTGTTTACTTCAAGACATTTAGCCCAATTATAAGCAGTTCCTGAAACGTTTTTGAAAAGTTGCATAAAAATTGTATTAAATTCTACGTAATCTTTACATTATTTTAATAAAACAAGAGGCTACTGGTAGCCTATACTCGGGCTGCATTTATTAATGTGGTCAGGATATTACAATATATATAAGTTTATTTCGACCACACAACTCACAAGTTCGTACAACTCATGTTCATGTTGAGTCGCGTAACTTTCAGATAACCTTGATTCTTGAAGAGAAAAATAGTCTGTTGTGTTAAATTAAATAGTCACTTGACATTTTTCGCGTTTGCCAAGTTACACTGATCGAAACTTTGCCTTTGGTGTATTTTCAATCAAATAACAAAACGCATGCGCAGAACTTGGAATACAAACAATCATAATTTGCCCATAACACACATCCCACAAGCTATAGCAATCACGGCAACGATGAGATATAAGCCGTGGACAACTATAGACTAAAGTATATGTATTCTCGAAACACAGTCAAGGAGGTACGTCATATCCGATCCCACAAGTAATGGAGCACAAAGTAAACTTAAATCGGAAGCACATTTCGAACACAAAAAGACACGAACAGTAATCCTCAACTCGGGCGCCTTCTGGCCCGAGTAATAAATGAACAAATAACATCAATGTTACCTCGATTTCAGCATAGGAATCTCCCTGGAACACGTGACCTCCATCCTCTACAGTGAAACTTAAAAGCTTTCCAGCTGATGGAGATCTACAAGGGAAAAAGGAAATTAGAAATTAGAAAGCACTGTGAAGAGACGAAACTTCATGTTCTTGGTTTTCTTATAGGATGACAGCAAAACACATTTGTGTGCTGCTAAGAAGGTTGTGAACTGGTTCTAGAAAACCAATGCTAAAGAATACAATGTGACAAATGTGCGCTTTATTCAATTGTGAGTCCTGCATGTACAGTTTGTTGGTCAGTTAGATCCCTGACAGCTAACCAGATGGTCCTAGGCTCAATTTCCAGCCAGCACCCTCTGTGGACAGGGACATTTAGCCGTTGGTCCACTCTCTGGACCTTCTATAGAGGTACTTGAATCAATGCACTTATCCGAATAACAGAATAACAATCCTGGTATTTACTTGGTGGCCCTGCCATCTCCTCTTTCTACTGACATAACTTTATATCGACATCATGCATGGACGTTAAATCGGCAGCCAGTTGCAGTTTTAATACTTTCACTTCGACCTCTCAATGATTCCACAATTATCATACTCATTTGAATATACCCATTCCTTTCTTCCTTAATGTCAAAATATCTCAAATAATCAACATGAACCAACCATAAAACTGTACATTTTGATTTCAAATAGACACGGATGTCTTATTGTGTAAATTGAAAAAGTATCTTTCATATTAATCGGTCTCATGGTGGATATTATTGTTCTGCTTTACATTCTTCTCTGTTCAGATGAGAAGGTTCCATCGATAACGTTGATGGAAGTCATAGAAAAGTAGATGGACTACCAAACTAAAAGTATTCTACGCTCTAAACAAACCTCAGTACAGTCGGATCGCTCTGCTTTTGAAACTCACAAGTCTTTCCTCCAATCGTAATTCGGTACCTGCGACATAAGACCAACACTTCATAAGTCTATCTTATGTAACAGTAAAATCACTATAAACGATTCATCATGAATCTCACAGAAACAACAAGACTCGAATCTACTTATAACTGCCACAATTATGATAATTACGCTAATGACTAAAAGACGTCTACAGACAACTAAAGCTTCGCCTATTAACTGAAGTGGCATTGTGTTTTAATCTGTTTCTTGATGACTCCTCATGCAATATTCATTCTTGTCCATGTTCCTTTGTGACGTCTTATTTACCTGTCTACATCTTCTTTCATATATGTAGTGTGACTGCATCCTTCCACAGAAAGGATCATCCCGCCATCACTCATCCTTAGGGAAAGAACGAGAAAGTGTTACAAGCCTGAGAAATATACATGGGTAAAGGAGGCCAACAGTCAAGCAAATGTGATCAAAGCAACATATTAGTATTAAGTAATATAGGTAGCTGGAATGCCCTGCACTGTCGCCTTTATCATTGTAAGGTATTGTTACTTTCATTAACATCTCAGGGCCCTCACCACTACTGTCATCACAACTCAGTATTTCTCCTGCATCCTCTGTAAAACTTAGACACTGCATACAGTAAATGGCCAACGGCTGAAGAAGGCCACTAAATCAAAAATATAATGACAGGGGAAATTGTTCTAGCTTGTTTACTCTATTTGCTCTAAAGTACTAACATTACATGTATATAGTGGTCGTGTTGACTTCAAGTCACTTACTTGAAAGATATAGCAGACTTGACAAAGTCACCTTTCTATATAATTATTGTGAGTTGAAGGCTATCACATAGTACTGGTGTGGTAACAGAATAAATGGTATACGTATGTATATTACAGCAATGTACTATTAGATGGATGAATTAAGTGAATCAGAAATTAGCATATTGAAATGATTTTATTGATCATTACACATAACAGGTAATGGATTTTCCTTTTTGACAGTTCAAAAATAGGATGCCAGGCCATAATTTATTTGATCTGCCAACAAAATGTAATCATCACATCAGGCCATAATGTTTTCTATTTGAAGAATTGCGTATCTATATCTTAACCCGTACACACCTGTGCACTTCAACGTCACCGACAGTAGAATCATTCATGATCAGGAAATAACAGTTGGGACCAGTTCGAGTAACCTGAGAAATATATAGAAACTAACTGTTACAGGTATACATAACAACTCGTTCAGTGTTACTACCTCTATTATCGTACATGCATGTATACAGACTGTTAGACACTGGGAACATATAGAGGGATTTCACACAGAACGAATGCTTTTTATTGCACAACGAAAATTAGTTATTAGTTTCTCATCAGCCATTTCAAAAATCTGTTGTGGAAATTTAAATGTTTTTTATTATTCATTTAATATGCATAATGTGCACTTTATGTGACGTCATCGCATGACAGTCGACATGAAAACATGGCCTGCAATGCAAAAGACCAAACTTGAAGTATTTGACGATCGCGAACAAAAACGCATTTTTGAGTAGTAATTTCACGCATTTCAGATATTTCATCCACGTTTTTTTTACCGTTTTGCTGACATAAACAAACAACTTATTAATCTACACCAGATTGGCACAGAGATCGAGCCTTTACCTTGAATAATAGAACTCTGCTCCAATCAAGTAATTGAGTACATGTAACTTAGCTGGCACTAACAAATTCCACTTTCTGTAGCATGAAGCAATATAGAAAGTAACTATTCCTTGCACTGCTTACCCGAAGACAATACTTAAACCCCTCGTAAATCAACTCCACATCTTCGGAATTACTCAGACAGCTCTCAGCCAAAATCTGACCTCTGAAATGATAATATAACATAGACTGATATTAATTAAATTGAAAACATCAAATAAGCCTGCCTAAAGGTGGTCTGGAGTGTCCACAAATCTGCTTATATATGTATATATAGTTTGTCTGATTATCAAAGATATTTTGCCGATTGTCCATGAAGAATGATGATAATATTAATGTCCAAACTTCGTATTCTTTTACTAATCTTTAGATGTTTGTGTCATTTCTTGTTCTAAAATGTTAAAGGAGCTATGTCACGGCTATTTAGGCATTTTTGCGATGTATGAAACTATCCACAAATCAAAGAAAATACAAAAATAACAGGTTACCGTTGTAGAAAAACATAAGAGGGATTATGATAAGTGGTAAAAGAACACGGTTGGTTAAAATATAGATTACATGTACAAACTCTCAATTTGATTTCGGTCAAGCATAGACATCAAATAAGTTGAATCAGCGGTCAAAATTATGTTACTTGTATTTTAGACACTTTGTTTTCACAACATATAACCTTCTTATCATTTCTTGTAAATCTTGTCGAGCTTACAACTTGTGTATCATGGCTGTGATGGCTATATTCCTGACATGGCTAGAGAGCATGCGCATTGCCGTGACATAGTCCACATACATGTTAGTGACATCGTACCTACATGTAACATATTAGCAATAATCGTAGCTACGGTGTTCACCAAGTTTGCGATACATTTTGCAAATAAAATAATTTACGTAAAGAAAATTTCGAAAAGCCTTATACATTGTACATGTACCTAACCCTGATAACTTTGCCACAGGTTTCTCACAAACAAGAAACTATTTGGCAATTTCTGCAGGAAAACAACGTTTATTACTCACGAGAAATAGTGACAATGGTGTGGTACAATTTACCTTTCAAGAGCAGTCTTGTAATTTGTAAATTTCTTGTTGATGGTTACATCTGCTATTTGGATTGCGCCACATATTACCCCCAGCGTTGTGTCTGGTCGCTCGGCCTTAAGTGCAAAGTATCACGTTTGAGATCACGTCTATTCTAGATCTGACACCTATACAATCTGTATACAATCTATTGTTCACATAATACAAGTCGTATGTTATAACAGCAATTAGAAACTGTTTTAAGTACTGCAATGAAGTCGCAAATCTAAAAGCCAAGATATACTATAACGCCACCGCCATGTTCCTAAAGTGTTGTTGTTATTGTTGTTGTTGTTGTTGTTGTTGTTGTTGTTGTTGTTGTCTAATGAAAAATAACCTACATAATCATTGTAGTAATCATTCCAGATGTTAATATCTCAATGTTACGGATAAAAGTAACGTTTCTCCTCGTAACCACTTGATGTAAGTGGTAGCAAAGCTTCTGATGAAGCTTCTTCGCAACTGAATTGAGGGCATATTTGATTGACTGTATTCTGGACAAAGAATATACAAAACAGACTATTGCAAAGTTTTGGCAGCTAAAATGTAACATGCTCCTTATAACCTGCATAAACCATCAAAGGTAAAATGTAAAATGTTTTTATAACGTACAGGAAGTCTCAAAGGTAAATTGTAAAATGTTTTTTTATAACGTACATGAACCCTCAAAGGTAAAAAGTAAATTACATCTGAACAGACATCTACATGTTGCTGAAATAAAACACAAATCATAAACTGATCATCAGTAGGAATATCTAAAATGTGTGCAATTCTGCAATTGGTTTCGACTCCTTACCCTAACCCGAACATACCCGAACCATGAAAGGTAAAATGTAGAATATTCCTTATAACCTACAGTACCCGAACTCCGAAAGGTAAAACGTAAAATGCTCCTTATGACCTACCTGAACCTTCTCAGATATGAGTATATCCAGCCAACCTGTATCTATCACGTTCATCATGAAACTCTCGTGTTCCAGCAGCTTGATAAGATACTCTACAGTTGTCCTGAAGTCTCCTCTGATGGAGACTTCCTTCAATGCCACCACCATATTCCTAAACACAAGTAATCAGGCAATTATACAATTGTCAACTCAAGTTCGCCAAAGTTTTTGCTGCGTTTGTTCTTATTAATAATCCACATTTTACAACTGTTGGTATGCAGCTATATGTTTATAATGAAAGCACTTATAACAACATAAACTAACACAATGCAATACAACACAAGGCAACCAGCACATGACATAATATGACATGACATCGCAGCACTACACAGCACGGCATGGCACAGCATGGCACAGCACAACACAGAACAGCACAGAACAGCATGGCACAGCACAACACAGAACAGCACAGAACAGCACAGCACAGCACAGCACAGCACAGCACAGCACAGCACAGTATGACACAGTATGACACAGTATGACACAACATATCACAGCACCGGGCAGCACGGCATGGCACATTAACACAGCACATCACAGCATAGAGCAGAACAGCACATCATAGTATGACACAAGTGACAACACATCACAGCACAGCAAAGCACGGCGTGGCACAGCACAGCACGGCACAACACAGCACATCACAGCATAGAATAGCATAGCACAGTATGACACGACACATCACAGCACAACACAGCACAGTATGGTACAGCACAACACTTCACAGCATAGAACAGCACAGCACAGCACTTCACAACATAGAACAGCACAGCACAGCACACAGCACAGCATAGAACAGCACAGCACATATCATAGCATAGCATAGCATAGCATAGCATAGCATAGCATAGCATAGCATAGCATAGCATAGCACATCACAGCACAGCACGGCACAGCACAGCACATTACAGCACAGCACATAGCACCGCACAGCACAGCACCGCACAGCACATAGCACCGCACCGCACAGCACAGCACAGCACATCATAGCACAGCACAGCACAGCACATAGCACAACATAACGTAATACGAATTGTACGAAAAGTAAACATACAAAAACAAACAAATGGAATAAAACAATTCAACTGGATAACTTACCTCCTAGCAAAATCTCTGTCCTCTCCCCAGGCGAAGCAATGTCCAAATTGAGAGTCAGCAAACTCATGCAATCCACCCTCAGCTGCCACACTGAAGTACCCCCACACGTGCTTCATGCTCCGGAAATTCAGCTCATGTACAGTGCCACTGCTCGGCTTGAAACCCTGAATATCAATGTTGAAATGACATAATGGTAAGTACATAGGCCTGCAGGTATTCCTCAACTAGAGTCCAGACTCTCACAAGGATAATTACATTGTTAGGCAATTTCTCAGTAAAATAAAATAGCAAGAATACAAGTACAATGACAAGGAACTTCTTAGATTCATGGAAGTTTATGCCAAAATACCACGAGGATATATTAAGCGTAATATATCACACACCTACCCAAAGCCCCACAGGGATAATTACATGTACACATACAGGGAGACAACTCCCTAACTACTCAAACGTTTTCTGCCAACTCTTTAATTAATGGAATCTCAATGCAAATGTATCAAGCCTTAACAATACCTCTAATGGCTCTATTTTGAACTAGTAATCAGTTTTGCAAGTATAGAAAGAAGAACAGAAAACAGGATGTAGCTAGCAGGTAATTTGAATTCATTACATGTTAAGGCAGTATAATGGCGCAAAAACACATTTATCATCTAAACTATTTTAGAATTGTTTCCTTGAACTACAGCTGTGTGTGATCCGTACCTCATCTGGATTCTCAGCAGTTATACGAGTGGCAATCACGTGACCTTTCGCTCGTGGGCGTGGGTTGGGGCTGTAACAAAATTCCATAGATCTTATTAGTTGCAAAAGTGTTTGATGGTTATAAAATATACTAGATTTAACATGCACTGATTTGTTAAAAGCCGTTTACAATAGTTCGATGGCTGCATTTATTTTATAAAAGAAGTACGAACCATTTCCCGTGTTTCCAATTATTTGTGGTAACACTTGTGCAAATTTGCGAGAATGTGAAATAGCTGTAGAAACACTCGCCTTTGGCTCATTCTACCACAGCTATTTCTTGTTTATCCAAATTAAACTTGCACTAGTGTTGCCATAGCTCGATAGAAAACACAGAAAATGTTGCTATTTCTTAAATATTGCAGTCAAGCCTATGTACAGATACATGTACATGTATATCTCTACATGTAGTTAATCTTATATACATGTGTATACTACATGTACATGTATAGGGCTGTAGTGAACAAATACCTACATGTCCATCTATCTAAGCCCTAACACTTAGCAGCTATGTGCCAGCAAATACATTACCAGACACAAGAAAACGCGTGCACAGCTTTGAAGAGCAAACTCATCGTCTCATCCAGTACACAAAGAGTCACTTGCATTTCGTAGTTTTGCTCGGTATGATAAACCTAAATGTTCTAATAGAAACCCTGGGTCACTATTTATGATTGAAATCTAGGATGGGTTTCTATTAGAACATTTATGGTAATGCTGCAGTTCTTGCACAATTTGGGTGGGAAAATATCAGTGTTTTCCATAATTGTGCACAAAACGACTCAATTATATAAAAGAAATCATTAACTACATGTACATATTAAATAACTACTCTTCTTACTGCTAATTACACTGTAGTACTTACTTGTCAAAATCAATGTATCCCGAGTCATAGGGACGCTGTCCATACAGAACCCTGATGTCCTTGATACGATTGAGAGGAATTCCCATCGCAACCTTGGTAAATCAGAAGATATCGGGTAACTGAATGCTCTATTTAAGATTATAATAAATCAACACAAGGTATATCGCAAATGCTGCAGGCTGATTGGTTCCTCAACTCACCTAATAATATCATTATACCTGTTGTTGCAAAAAATCCAAGATGGCGGCATCTCAAGTTGTCGAGATGACGGAAGAAAAGATTGAAAATCTAGTAGAAATCGCAGTTCCATCCAATAAAACCATGAAAAAAAATCCTATTCATAAAACCTTATGTTGATTTATTATAAAGCAGTTATTCGATTTGGCGTTGTTTTCTACGAGCAGTTAGTTCACTCAGCGAAGCACCTCATGGACGAACGTACAGCTCATAACAAACACCGCCTCATCCAAATAACTGTTAATTATACATTCACAGAAATAGTAGCGGCAAACGGTACTATACAGTAGCAAGATTATAAGTAGCAGTAATAGTATAGTTATACTACATGTAGTTTATATAATGAAGCCGATACATGTATATCATTGGATGGGTGACCTTTCTAATTTGGTATATTTTTTGAAATGGTGGAAGTACAGTGTACTACTTACTGTATATCCAAAATGTTCTGTAGATTTTTACATTTTTATCACCTCAGAATAAGAAATACTTAAGCAAAGTAAAGTGACTGAAGTTAAAACTGTAACTCAAGAAATGTTTAGGATCTACTGAAGCAGAGACAAACATGCTGCTTAAAGCTGGTCGCTCAAGACTAACAAAATGCCACGAACACTATATGACTCATGTACAGTAAACAAAGGTAAAATGTAAAGTAACTATATTTAACGTTGGTACATGTAGTTCCATCAGCTGTGAAAGCTGGTATGAATGGAAGCCGACAGTGCGCACTTTACCCCTCACTTAAGCTAAGGCTACACGGAACAGAGAGAAGTCGGAAGAGACGTTGAGGTCGCCGAGGATCGAACCTGGACCTCTGGCACCAAAGGCTGCACACTAACCGACTGAGCTATGCCTGCTCCTATATCTGAACACAATGCAAGGGTTCGTTTTCTGTTAATTTCTACTTGTAATACATTTTTTAGTAGACAATCATGTACATGTACCTTAGTAGCACACGTAGTACTAGTGTTGCTGATGGTGGTAGCAATACAATGTGAGTAAATTACCTGTAGCTGTGCCGCTGGCAAGTTGACATCAGCAACCATTTCAGTACATGGATGTTCAACCTGCCAGAATAGCAACATATCATCTTCAGTGATTCATTATCATCTTAATCATCATCATCAAATCATCATCAACATGATACATGTAGTCCTAATTTACATATAAACTTAATCACATTAATATATATCATTGCTAATCAATTACAACCATCATCATCCTACTTTTATAACATCATTATCGTCATCTTGTTCATCATCATCATCATTATCATCATCAACATAATCACCAACATAGTCAACATATCAAATTGTAAGCATTATCGCTATCATCATCAACATCTTCATTATCATCTTCATCATCATCACTAATATTATATATACATGTACATGTACAGTTATAGTCTACATATTAAAATTGTAATCATTATCATCATCATCATCATTATAATCTTCATCAACATCACCAACTTCAATAAATATCTTACTGTACACTCAGTGCTAGTGATGTAGATTGAAGCCAAAAGACGGCAAAAAACCCCAGCTGGAGCAGTGATTCTGCCGACTGAGAAAAACATGTATGCCTCCAGACCCCACTAGAAGCACACGCCTTTGGCACTCATTTACTCGCCTATAGCAGTCAAATTTCTGTCTGTTTGAAATCTTAGCAGCATCCCTGTACACTGTACACATTTGTTTTCTATTTGTGTAATAACCACGGTAACCGAGGAGTGCAAGCAAAATGTAAAAATATGATTCTTCAGAAGTTGCTGAGCAAAAGTTTACAAAAAGTAAAAAATAAATAAGTTACAGGTAAGTCTCAAACATGTTATCTTCATATGTGTTTGCTAGCTAAATAATTTTAGTATTCTTGCTGTGTTTGAGGATCCTGATGAACTACAAATAGAAAATCAAGCACAAACTACTTCAAAATGTATAAAATAGCTACATGGTTACTATAATACATGTACCTGTAGTCTTGGGTTGAGTTCGAGAAAGTGATATGTGTCATCCTTGGCATTATACAGATATTCCACTGTCCCGGCACTCACATACCCAACTAGTTTGGCAAGTTGCACTGCATCCTGAGCAAACCATAACACATATAAATGCATAGTTATATCCTATATAATTAAATGAACTGCATTTAGAGTAAGTGTAACGTGTAAACTGATCATCAGTAAGATTCCTAAAATGTGTGCAATTCTGTAATAGTACATGTACATGTGTCCTTACTTACTTAGCGAGTGACAGTTGGGACTTGAATAAAGTATTATGATTATTATTATTATTGTTGTTATTATTATTATTATTATTATTATTATTATTATTATTATTATCATTATTACTATTATCATTATCATTATTACTACCGGTATTATTGTTATTATTATTA